>JAJHUR010138789.1:0-15750 GCA_027495735.1 Lutjanus campechanus
TAGAAGAGAGAGTGTGTGTGTGTGTGGTGTGTGTGTGTGTGTGTGTGTGTGTGTGTGTGTGTGTGTAAACTGTATACATTTGATCAGTGTGTTGGCAGGAATGATGAAAATGTCCTTTTGCAACCTTGGACACCAAATTATTGTTGAAAGAGGGAAAAATTGTATTAATATTACCTGAGAAACCCATTTCCTGCAATATAAACAGCTTTTCACTCTAAAGCTCAGTTTATATCTCACTGATAAATATAAAAATCTTTTTTATTGTCTCCTGTACCTTCAGCAGTGAGTGACAGATAAACACACACACACAAAGGACGACCATTTATTTCAAACTGCTGTTAGCTGATAATTAGCTTGATCCACCACCGTTAGTAAACAATAAACATGATTTTAAACCATTAAGCAGATAATAACTAACAGTAGTCGATGTCAGATAACCTTCTGAGTGTTTATATATTAGTTTTGCACCCTCTGGGTAAAATATTACACCAAACTCATATAACGTTTTAATAATTCTTTATGTGACCCAAACAGGCGTCAAATATCATCAATCTTCTTGACAATTCGTCATCAATATAATCCATAAAGATAAACTGTATTTCTGTACAGACTTTACATTTTGCTGAGCTGTTTTGTTGAGAGAAGTCTGTGGGAATCAGAGACAAACAGTCACAAAACTCACATTTCTCACTAAAATAACTGACTTGGTGGATCAGACGCACACAGAATTAAACACAGAATCGTAACGCTAATTTGTTGAGCTCCTGTTTGGTGCTGAAGAGTGCGCACCTGACTTTCTTTTTTAAATCTTAAATTTTATCAATATGTCGAGATGAGAAAATGGTACAACATTTAATCCCAGAGCTCATCTTCTGAAGTTTCCCGTCTGCAGCAGCACCTTCACAACATTCTGGGCTGAGCTCCGCCCAAGATGTCTGTGTTTGGTTTAAAGAGATGCAAACGAGGCAGGGTGTTTTTTCCTCTCTATCAGAACGTGCACATGTGGAGTCGGACCTTTCTCTCGCGGGTGGAGCTGTGGAGAGACGTCTGGATATGTGAGATCAGGTCATTTCAAAACTAGTAAAGTTCAAAAAGTGGAGATGTAACAGCTCAAATCTAACAGTGGGGATGCAGCTGCTCGTTTGCTCCGCTGCACAGGCACATGTGGTTGCGACTTAGAAAAATGTGTTATTATTATTGTTTTATTTAAAAATTCTGTGCACCTATGAGGAGTGCCATCATGCTCAACTCGCCCTGCGTGAAACATTCCTGTCCCCGGGCCATCGGTTATCTTTGACCCGGTTTAAACTGTTAAATCATCACACTTCATCTTTCTTCTCTTTTCTGTTTCCACAGAGTTGAAACAAACAGCAGCGAGGATCAAACCCGCCCCCTGACACCAGCTCCCAGCACCGTCCCACCGTCCGTCCGTCCATCCGTCCACCCCCAAACCCAACCTCCCCTCGCCCCTCTCGCAGCTCCAGGGCTCTCCAAGGGTTCCTCGCCGGGGTTCTCCAAAGGGTTCTCTGTGGTGTTCTGGACAGCTCCATACGCCTCGGGGCCTCGGACCTTCATGCGTCTCCCAGCGGCAGAGTCCACCCACACCTCCACCCACCACACCACCACCACCACCACCACCACCACCATGAGCTGTGAACAGGAGTTTGGAGACGGGGCCATGGGAGTCACGCTCACACTGCGCCTCCTCATGCACGGAAAGGTGGGAGATACTCACAACGAGGCTGGCAGTGTTCAATATTTTCTTATTACATAATCCCACGAGAAGAACTAAACCAAGAACACACACACACACACACACACTGCAGTCGCACAAACACCATCCTGCTGCACCAAATACTCACGAGAGCATTAAATGTGAATTAATCCACCACTGAAAATAATCCTCAACAAATGTTTGAATAACTTTTGTTAATAACTACAGTGAGCAGCCATTTTATTCAGCTTGCAAAGTTATTAAATTTCTACAAAGATTTCAGTAGGAAGCAGTGGGCCTGCAGCGGACAGCAGGGACGAATTTAGAGAAGATCTGACACGTTGTTGGTTTCTGCACTTTCATGGCACGTGTTGACAGCCTCATCCTTTAAAGGGATAGTTCACCCCAAAATGAAAATTCAGTCATTATCTCCTCACTCTCGTGCCGAACGAATGTCGGGTTTAGTATTTAGTCCACAAAACTCTGCTGGAGTTTCACAGGAAAACAGCAGAAAAATGCTTTTGTACTACTCGTCTGGTATAATCCAAGTCTCCTAAAGCCCCGACAAGCCGTTCACTCGCATGCGCACACCGTCACACCACACACACCTCAGACGGTGTGTGTGCTCCAAGCTAAGTATCTCAGGCTAAAAACATGCTGTAAATTATGTCTTTCAACTCAGCTTGGCATGGTGGGGTTTTAGAGGATTTTAGTAGTTTAGTAGTTTAGTTTAAAACTAAACCCGACCTTCACTTGACATGAGGGTGAGTGGATAATGACTGAATTTTCATTTTTGGGTGAACTATCCCTTTAAAGTAACTCTTGACTGATCTTTCAGTCAGTGACTTTACGACCACATTTGTATTTGTAAATCATTAAAAGACCAACATACGCTTCCTGTGCAGTGTTTTGTTGAATATCAACTACATGCAAATTTAACTAAATTCACAGATTCAATGGTTTTAGCGTGTCGTTTCCTGCTTTGTCTTTTTGATGCACAGTTCACTCCTCTGTTGTCAGAAAGATGGAGTGAACTGCTGCTTTATCAGTCAACTAAATGACAAAAATGTGACAACAAACAAAAATATAAACAAAGAAACAAAACCGACTTGCTGTAAACAAAGAAGAAAGATCCGATTTTGTTTTATCATGTTTCAGGGTAAAAAAAAAATAAAATGTTGGCAGCATAGAAAGTCTTCAGGTTGCAATTCATGACTTTTGTTCCTAAAATAAGATACAAAGACAGAAACAAGTTGTATAGAAAGTTTTGTGTCTTTCCAGCCTGTAATTATTTCCGACATGTCAAATACAGCAGCTTGGTCAGTGTCCCCGTGCTTCAATCTATGATGCTGTAGAGATAAAGAAACACAGGAGACCAGAGTTCCCTGTGAAACCAACAGTCAGTGTTATCCAAGGATAAAGAATCTGCACCCAGGTCCAGATGCCACATTGCTCCGATACTGAAGCCAGAACGGGAAAATGCCTCTGATACAGACTAACATGTGAGTCAGTGCACTGATCTGATGTATTCACACTGAAACCAGATCACGCCACTTCTGAGCAGCATCACATACGCTAAATGTTGTGATCAGTGGAGAAGTAAAACACCAGAAACAGATCAGGTTTCAGATTCTGTCTTCTCGTAGGTAGTTTGTGGTCTCTGAAGTCAGAAGGAGGAAAAATGAATTGTGTATTTTCCAGTTGGAGTTGTCTGTGTCTTGGCAGCACTAAGGCCAACACTGCAAACTGACTGACTGACTGACTGACTGACTGACTGACTGACTGACTGACTGATCAGTGGTGTATATATTGTACATAATCTCTGTTGACTTGAAGTGTGAGTACAGACGCTGTTACTTCAATCTTTATCCACGGTAAAAACCCAGAGCAGAATTTTTCGAGTTGTCTTTCTTTTGTGATAATACTCTGGACTGGAAAAACACAAAAGCATCGGTTTCAGATCGGTAATCTGTATTGGCCAAGACGCAAGACAAGTCAAGTTTATTTCTGTCACACCATTCAGACACGAGGCAGTTCAAAGTGCTTTACAGGAGCACAGAAATACATTAAAATCAAATGTTAAAAGAACATTAAAATTGCATTTGATATCATAAAAACAGAAGCTAAAAGCGAGCCAATAAACAGTTAAAACATGACAGAAACTACATGTAAAAGACATAAAGAGACACAAAAGCAAAAACAAACAAAAAACAACAGCTGCAGATTATCTTAACAAAAAGTTGTCTATCTACTTTAGTGTAAAACTTGATGGTGATGATTTTAATGAGCTGACAGTTTGAGCCGACCTCAGGTGTGAAGCTCAGGTATCAGAACATCTGTAGATTCAGCCTCTCTGATAACCATGAATGACACAGACAGCTGTCAGTGTTGACTCCTTTTTAACTCATGTAAATTCTGTTACACTCACCCTTGATAGTTACGTTACGTTACAATGTTTATCTAACTAACGTAGGTCGACTTATTTTAACCCCACCAAGTAGCTTCTGTGCCTTTATTTTGAAAGTCCACTCTGACATTGCATATTTATTATCACATACAAACCTGATAATAAAGGGGCACTTACAGCATCATAGTTTGAAGCATACAGCTGCTGACCGAGCTGAGTGAGAACGTGTTGCTGTCTGTCTTCTGACCATCAAAATAGTGACTTTTTCTGTTTGCATTTTCTCCACAGGAGGTCGGAAGCATCATCGGCAAGGTGAGTTGTAGTTTTTACCTTTTCCCTCTTTACTGCAGAGAACCAAATACTGTTCCAGGTCACTGAAGACAAAAATCTGAATTAAACTGACCAGCAGAAAGGATTTCTCAGGAGTAAAATCTTATGTTTTTTTTATATCAGAACAAATTCAAGCACAGTGCAAATTATTGCCTCTAATAATCTTTAAATAGATGTGATTATTATAATTCCTCCTGCATTAGAAAACATTTACAAATCTAATAATTTCACAGCAACACTGGCGTTAGAAAGTCCCTCCCCATTATGAACAATGTATTTAAAAATCCCTCCCATCTTCAGTCTATGGTTTTCTAAAATTGGCATGCCGCTCAAGATAACGCTCAGCGTAATCCTACTCCAGCGATATAAAGTTGCCATGAAATATGCATTAATAGTGTGTAAAATTTCCAGTCAGGCCATGTCATTCCAATCTCTACTTACTGAAAAGGAGCTGCTCTCCAGGGATGCGAGTCAATTTTACTGTGGACGTGTTAAATAAACCCCTGTAGGATTTTTATTCCAAATATATCACAGCCAAGTGAAGTGTGATAATGACCATCGCCCTCGCAGCACATTCACTAACCCGCGATTGGGCCTGATTTTCTTTCAGCGTATATTTAGATTTCCCCCCGTCCTCATCATTTACAGTGTGTGGTCTATTAGCTCGCAGGCTCTGACATAAAGATGGCATGAAAATTACATCACTGTGTTACAGTTCCTCGTCGGGTCGTGTCAGTCTGCAGTCGCTCCGCGGGAGCTGCTCTCCAGGGTTTCTCCGAGCATTAAACAGGCGGCAGAGCAGAGCTGATGCTCCAATCTGGCTTAAACAGGCTCATGTGACCGGGACAGGTGTCAGAGTGAGATAATATTAGACAGCTCAGTCCATGCTAAATGTGAGAAACAAACATAATTACTTTATAAATGTTTATGTACCACGGGAACTCTTTTCCTGAGCACGTTCCTTCGTCTTTAGTGAAGTCATGTGTCACATTCACAGCATTAGACTCAGATACCTGTTAGCAGCTGCTGAGAGACTCTGCCGGTGAAGCTGCTCGGGGGCATCCCGCTGGCTGCTGATTAGCAGGCGGAAAGCATCACTGATTTATTTTCTTCACCTGGAGTTCTCCAGTCGCTCCGGCAGTCTTCTCCTACAATATCAGGAGGTTTCTCCCCAGTGAAAACGCATAAACATTTCAAAAACTTTATATAACAAGAGGGACACTCGGAGACCTCCGCCAAGGTCGGTGCAGGCGACTCTTCTCATCTGCAAATCTGCAAACTGCACGTCGATACTGAGAAAAATCATCAAGTAGGAACAGTTTTCTTTCATTTCTCTGGCGGAGATTATTGCAGACATTTCACATTTGGATGTGAGTAAGAGTGTAATTAGTTGCATCATATGTGTGTATTTATGTTTCCATAGCAACACCCTAGTTTGAGAATAAAAAAGAGCCTTATAAAAAAAAATTGTGGCAGTTCTCCCATGAAACCACCGTCCCAGAGTGCTCCATAACTACACAACTACACGTGCAGGCTACCTCAGAGGATTACTGGTACCCACGAATGTAGATATTTATTCTTAATTTATTTGTCTGTATTTAATCTCGAAAGCACTGAGCCATCATTTACATCAACGTGGAGCCGATAGAGAAGAAATGCAAGATAAAAAGATTAAAACAGATAGATAAATACAATATTGCTACAGCTGACTCTGTTTCATTTGCTGGATTTTAAAGAGAGACAATTCTTCTTCTTTTTTTTCTTTTTTTTTTGCTGAATGAGTCGATGTCTGTTTATAAGTTGTAAGAAACATTATTTATCTTTTAGAAAGAGTAGATGTTTTTGACTGTTAACCGTAAAGTTTGGCAGGCAGTCACTGGACTGACAAAGTTGTAAACTGCTGATCAACTTCCAGAGCAGCACTCGTTTCAGTATAATGTTGAGTTTGTCTTCTGAGTCTGGGGAGGAGAGGTGGGAGGACACAACCCACTTCCACAGTATATTTAATATACAGTTTATGACTCCATTTATTCCACCAAAGGGAAATGACCTATCCTGCAATCTTAACCAAAGTGAGGAATAATTTCTGTGTCCGCCACCATGATTTGCATCCACATCTAAATTTAATAGGTTGTTCCTTGGCTCATGCTACAGTTTTCCACCGTGTTTCATGAAAATTGGACAAGTAGTTTTTTCCGTAATCCTGCTGAGAGCGAGACCAACGCCACCGAAAACTTAACCTCCTGGGTGGAGGTAATAATTTGGGTGACGGTTTGTTTTAAGGATTAATTTTCCTTGACAGAACCATGTAATATGGCTCTAATTATAGGTAAAATAGAGACAGTTTCCAACTTGCACACTAAAATATAGAATAAGTAGGATTTGTCAGTGTCCAGAACACAACAAAATGATTATAAAATAATCATTTATATATAATTATTTAAATTAGAAGGTATAGGCGGACAGCAGAGTCTCTGCAGATGCAGGCACCGTCACCATCTTCTGGTCTTGGGTGATGATTGAGAGCAGTTATTTCCATGAGTCTTTGCATTGTTTTTCTGGGTGAAAATCCTGCATAGTTTGGCTTTAAGTTGCTATAAAAAGTTTTTCTAAAGGCAGTTGTACAATTCAACATATAGCCAAGTCCAGTCAATCAGACACCCTCTGTCGTTAGACCCTTTTTCAGATCAGGAAAAAGTCCCCAACAAACAAATAAAGAAATGAAAGAAACCTCAGGAAGAGCAGCAGAGGAGGGACACCTCTTCCAGGATGGACAGACATACAAGATGTTTGTTTATACATGAAAAAAATCACAAGGAAAATAAAGTTTCCAATAATAAATGAAGGATACTTGGCAGAATCAGTTCTTTCAAGGAAACTCCTCTGGAAATCAAAACCTGCTTTTAAACTCACCACAACTAGCTAAACTCTGACAACTGTTGTGGATTCTGTTTTCTCTATAATTGGCACCAAATTACAGACCACTTTCCAGGAAACTTCCAAGAAACCGTCTGAAAGTCTGCACTAGGCTTTAGCTCCCTAATCCTAACCATACTTAAACCATCTCAGTATACGTGTCGGTTATCTTAAATGCAGGGAGATCATGTTCAGATGAAAACCTGCCCTGTACTTCATGAGAAGGATTAACAATGTCGTCACTGATCACTCAACATATCTGCTGACGCTGCTGGCTGATCCTTTTCATTTAAAAACTCTACCAACTCAGCAGGAACGTCCACGTCCTCAGCTGACATTACTGTCTTTCAGAGGCTGGAGCGGACGTACCAACAAATACCAACCACGTCAAGCTAGCTTGTCAGGAAGAGGGCTAAATAACATTTGAAAGTTATTTTCAAAGGGGTCCCTTATCCTTTCAGCTCAAGATATCATAATGAAAATTGGTTTTATGGATGCCCAGGTGTCTCCTCTTTACAGACACGCCCATTTTATGATATTTACAAGCAGTTCTGGGCAAAAACCATGCAGTTTTTTGCACACAGTATCAATGTGTTATTTCCACCTATTATAGGAAACTTCACAACCACACTGCAGACCCGGGGCCTCCACAGGATGGATGGCTTTCCTAAGTATGTTCACAATAAGGGCGACTCTGATAGGGATGTTCCTGGCGACTGATTTCCCTGTCGATTAAATTTTGAGTTAGACTAGTCGACAAGTCTAACAGAAAATAAACACTCAGAAAGCAGTTAAAATTGAGCACAATTTATTAATTGATAATGATAAACCTCATTCGAAAAAATACTGTGTATTAAGAGCCATTTCAAGCCGTTAATCACAGTCTGCAATCGCAAAATCAGATTTTAAATGCTGGTGAAGTGTGTGGCACTTTGCGCCGTGCAGTACGAACGTTGCACATTAACCTACAAAACATGACAACAGCTCACTAAATGCTTCAACTTTCCAGACCGAAAAGGATCACAGAGTCTGCAGGCAAGCAATCATTCACCAAGAGCTGATGTAAGCTGCTAGCCTGACACATAGAGCGGCTAACGTTAGCAGTGCTAGCAGCAGCAGCGGCGGCTGCTCTGCTTGCAGGTTAACGTCCGTGTCTGTGCTGAATGTGGTCACATGTTGCTCCAGCAGAGAGCTTATATACCAGTTTATTCTGACACAGCCCACGTTCAACCTTGTTCCCATCTTCAACTTTGCAACTGAGCCAAGTCATGTGACGAGCCCCACACTGCTGAGATAGAAATAGTTGGCCTGTACATATATATATATATTATACTATATACGATGCACATACTGTTGACCTGCTGTTTCCCCTTAAAGATCTCCTGCCCCTCCACCTAAAAATGGGCCTATGGTTGGGAGGGGTGGAGTTGAAGAGGTTCAAAGTAGTTCACATGTTGTTTTCTTGTCTGCTCTTGTGATAAATCTGTACTCTTTATTTTACTGACTTTATTACACAGTGTAAACTCTCATAACAGCTTAGAGACGAGTGTCATTCTGCATAAAAACCAGCTTTGTGTTCTTTGTCTTTCCACAGAAAGGAGAAACAGTGAAGAGAATACGAGAAGAGGTAAGACCCCCCCACCCACCCCCATCCTGCACATTCTGTCGCTCTCTCATATCTCTTATTAATGCATGATAACCCTTCAAATGCAGCTCACATGTATCCTGCTAATTACAGCATCATCAGAAATACTGAGCAAATTCACACTAAAACTGTGAGAAGCAGGAAGCGCGAGCACCGTTTAATCTTTACACACAATAGCAGCTGGAAAATCAACTGAATCCATCATCATATATTCTGTTAGTGCCTATTTCTGCTGTAATTATGCTGCACATAAAATGTGCTTTTATCAAAGTCTTCACCACAGATTTCAGTAAGAGTAGAATCTTGTCCTCCTGCATATGGATTCACATTATATTCATCTATTTTTAGAAAGCAAGTTAAACATCTGAAGGTGTATTTTGTATTTTTGGCCGCCTGCTGTGATGTTAGCCGTGCTGACGTTTACATCTTTAGCTGTCTTTGCTGTCAGCCGCCTGTAAAATAGCGGCTCGGCTCGGAGCTGTGAGTGTGGAGCTTCCCTGTGGAATATCTGTCCTCTCCGCGTTCCATCGTTTCAAGGAAGCAGAGATGAAATAGAGAGAGAGAGAGACAGAAAGTGAGAGTTAGGTAGAGAGCCAGAGGGACGATGAGAAACTCAGAGTAAGGTTGAGGAAAAAAGTGAAACTGAGGGCTTTTAAATGACAGCAAACTCAAGATGCAGGAGGCAAGAAACTGGGAGGCAATCGATGTGCAATCTTCCCAATCCCTGTTCATTTTGTCAAAGAAAACCCAAGACTGTTTGTCAGCCTTTCTCGACAATGAAAATTAGCCTTGTTTGGTTTTGACTTTCGGACCAGTTTGATCTGACCCTACTAAAACTAAGTCATTGCAAGAACATAATTGCATTTGACAACAGATCTTGTAAAGACCAGTGTGTTCTGGGCCACACTGAGGGACTGCCCTAACAACTGACATCCAGTGTGTTTAAGTGGATATATACGTCCCCATCTGCATGCCAATGGCAAAACAACAAAGACAACGCCACAACAGGCTAAATAAATTCTCATGTATGTAGTAGCTCTCTGATGTCCTCTGGCTGCTCTGCCTCAACTCTCTGTGACAGTTTCCTGATGGACAGACAGCTTTGCCTGTCGCTAAATGAACCACTAACTAGCTGCCGTTAGCTAGTTAGCTTAGTTAGCCATGCAGCTAGCAGTCCTATTTGTGGCTGGCTCACTCTGGACTTGGAGCTCAGAGTACTGAGGGAGTGCATACTTGTTAACATTGGATTTTGAAAAAAGAAATTTTCCAGTGCCTTGCCTTGACATTTAAGTTGAATGAAGTACAGGAGACATCATAAGAAATGTAACAGAAATTGTACCGATATGACTGCAGCATTGCAGTTACAACGTTACCATTTGTTACGTTGCTGCTACATTGTTGAAATGTTACAATACAACAGGTATTCTAATGTATTTGTGCAACGTCTGCTCAACGTCCTCTGCAGGACGTTTCCTGTACTGAACCATGGTTCATCTCGTTTCTAGTGTGAAAACATTGTTTGGACGGTTCTGACATTCTGACCAATCACAGGCTATTCTGACAGGCTATCGCCAGAACCGTAAAAAGTAAAAACAGTGCACCAAAATAAAGTAAGTCACATACTCACATAAAAAGACGCAACCTGTTCTCATCTCTACTCATGAAATACCACAGCGTCTCATACAGCCGCACAAGTTCCCCTTTAGTATCTGTATAAGGAGCACCAGGCCGTCCATTCACTCCAAAAAAGAAGCAGAAGACGCAGCAGGCAAAATGTAATTTTTCTGATGTCCTCCAGCTGCTTTGCCTCAACTCTTTGGGAGAATTTCTCGATGGACAGCTTCACTTGTTGATAAATGAACCCTAACTAGGTGTCATTAGTTAGCTTAGTTAGCAGTGCAACATGGAGTCTTGTTTGTAACTGACTCACAAGTTACTCTGTAGTGGCTGCTTTTTTCCCCAAAGGCCACAAAAACGGTCGCAGTTTAGGTAGGTTTAGGATAAGATCATAAGTACCTAAGACGCATGTTATTTCATGTACCTTACAAGTACCTCTACAACTTTAAATAACATTTTGATTTCACACTGGACTTTGTCCCTCGTTATACATCCAAAGCTCAGCGTGTCTCAGGCAGCCACAGATGAGTTTATATTGAAGTCACTTAAAAAACTCTGCTGCATGTTTTTAAGCCATTCATAGGTACCGTTCACATCTGTATGAGTCACAGAGGGGCGGTGCCGACACATTGGTATCTGACGAGCTGGGAAGGAGAAGGGTCTGAGAGACCAAATGTTTAATTGACATTTGGTCTATTGAGTTCGTCATTTGGAAAAAAAAAACTCTCAAAAATTCTGACACTTGTCAATTATTTCCCAAGAGGAAAAGTACAGTCAAGTGATGACAACAGGATGTAGGAATGTCATGTATTCTTTGCTTGTCGGACTTTGGTTCAGAATCAAAATCAGGTGACAAAATGAACACTGGTTCTAATCCTTTAGAACCTTCTCCTGCTGTTTGCTCGACTAATTCCTCTCTCAACACTCCTACATTTGCTCCCAGGTGGCTTGCTGCAGCTAAATGAATACTTAAACATGTGGATCTATAACTTCAAATGTTCTGCATTCATCTCTCTGAATACAGAACGCAGGCGCATCAGTGTTAATGTATGCAACACCTGACATGAATGCCAGAGAGAGATTCATACAGGTTTAAAGAGCGCAGAGACGTCTCTGCTCTCTTTAAACCTGCATGAAACTATCCCAGAGGAGAGTTACTGTAAAGCCAAGATTATCCTCATCCAAACATAAAGATAGAAGACATGGAGTCAGAGTGTAATAGAGGAAGGTATCTGTTGGAGCAAGATGGCTGCCGTATTACAGTGGAGAAACAAGAATGAGGTCCCTGCAACACAGGAAGGCAAAACAAAAGCGTCTGTGTGAGTACAACAGACACATAAAGTGGAGTCAAATATGTAAGAAAAAGATTAAATTCAGTTTTTCTTTAACTACAGTGAGGAATGAGGCTCAAAATAGGTCACAGATCTGCTTCCGGTGTGTTTCAACAAGAAAACAATACTGCACTGTGTTTTAATGAGCCTAAATTTACTCAGTTTAGTTCCCTACTCGCCTGGAAAAATGTTAAATAATAACACACAAACACATTCTGGAGGGAGAAATTATTTTAGAACTGCATGTCCTCAGAGAAATAGTTTGAAGATGACTGCACATGAATCAACACTCCAGAGAGCGGGAGGGAAAAGAGGCAGGGAGGGAGGGAGGCAGGAGTTGTGTTTCCGCTCTTCTGTCAGGGGAATTTTAAGTTAACTTGTGAAACGCCACAAAAAATAAAAATGTGAATCAAGCCGAGTTTAAGAGAATCAGTTGGCCTCCAGAATGAAAGAAAAACATCCAGCAGAGGCATTAAGAACTGATGAATATGCTTTCATACAAAGATCTGGAAATATTATATGTGTATATAATATATAATATTTTAATATGTCATATTAAATATGAATATATTAGTAATGTTTTAGGCTGCTTGGCTCGGTTCAAATGAACTCTGGGCTGATGTGAAAGCTGTCAGTCAAACAGAGCCTGTTTCCACTTGTATCTCGCGCTGTCCATTTGTGATCTCTTCCCCCAAAGACGTATGTTAATACCAGGTGTAAACGACCACCAGGTCGGCAGTGGCATTGTGAGGCCAACGTGTCCCGGACTACACTGAGGGACTGTCATGATAACTGACGTCCTCCGTGTTTAAGAGGAAGTACGTGCTCATATTTGTGCCAATAGCGTCGTACATCTATGTCCAGAAAAACATAAAGACGCCACAACAACAGGCAAAATGGATTCTTATGGATGTCGTACCTACGCTCTCTGATGTCCTCCGGCTGCTCTGCCTCAAATCTCCATGAGAGTTTCCTGATGGACAGATAGTTTCACTTGTTGCTAAACGAACCACTAACTAGCTGCTGTTAGCTAGTTAGCTTAGTTAGCAGTGTAACTAGGATACCTGATGTAGCTGACTCACCCCGGACTGAGAGCTCAGCCCAACACCGTGAATCACGGAGAGTTGAGGCAGAGCAGCCGGAGGACATCAATGAGGCCCGACTCCCTGAAACACTCCAGTCCGGCCACGTTTATTGTTTTTCCAACCTAATTCTTGTCTCGTTTGTGGTTTCATGAAGAGTAAATTCATCAAATTAATTTACATTTGGTCTTTGCAAACGGAAATGGTGTCGTGCTTATAGAACAGGGAAATGAGATCCGATCTCAAGTGGTTGCATGAAATGCATTTTAATACCAGGTGTAAACAGACTCTAAACAGGTCACATTGCTGCAAATATTTGGTCTGAACAACAGTTGAACCTCATGTCTTTGCATTAACAAGCAGGTGTACAGGTGTGTGCACCCCTGTAGTACTAAACTACTAAGTAACTAAACTACTATCTAACTTATGCATCACCTCTATGGAGAGATTTTTGCAGAAGTAGCAAACAAGAGAAGCAAAAGAAGAGAAAAGGAGAGGGAGACAAAGGTAGAGAAGATGAAAAGAAAACAGATTGTCTTTGCCCGAGCGTTTCTCTCTGACAGCGTAACTCACAGAGCAGGAAGCATGAATATTTAAATGGATATTTGCCTCTCAAGGACAAACCACAACACTGGATATACAGTTAGACTGGATTTATAAGCTGCGTCTTCCTCTCATTACTCTTCTTTATTCCCCAACCTGCTCCCTCACTCCATGCAAAACGGACCAATCAAACACACACACACACACACACTCATGAACCATCGTTTTCACTTTCTCTAATGAACTGCAAATGAAATCCAGTGTTTCAAGGCTACGTTTTCACACAATGCCAGGTTTCTGAAGAGGCTTTTGGCACAAACTCACCACATTGTCTCTCTCACACACACACACACACACACACTAGCAGACAAGGAAGAGGACACAGCATGCAGTAAGTCCCCTTTCATCAAGTCAATAAAAGCACTGATGTCAGGTTGTAGCTCTTCATAACAGCTTTACACACTTTACACACACACATCTAGACATGCAAACACACGGTAACACTTACACACCTTTCTATCTCTCTCCCCCTGCCTCACACACACACACACACACAGACACACACACACACACCCTGGCAGCATGACTCCCTAATAGAGCAGAACAGAGCAGAGTAATCCAGTTGAATGACATGGCTGTTCATCCTTCCTCTGCTGCAAATGAAGAGTAATGAAGACAACAGCCGCACGCTGCAGCAGCAAGACAGCGTCCTGCTGCACATCTCAGTCATGAGGGTGGGAGGAGGAGGAGGAGGAGGAAGAGGAAGAAGATTGAGTGGAGGGGAAACACTTTTCCCATATGAACAATATCCTGACCAACTGGAAATACTCCGTTTTAAGCGGTGTGGTGGTGTTGGGTGGAGTGCAGGAGGCAGAAGAGATGCTGTGAAAATCTCGCCGTTCCTTGACTTTGTCAGGCGATATCGGCGTTCGTACTTACTGTCAGAAGTCCCCACATCTCATCGTGTCTCAAGTTAGAGACTTTTTTCGTTTGCATCTTTGTCCAGTTTTGCTTCAGTCGCATGTTAGAATCATCACCAACACTCCCACTTCTTTGTTGTGAATTCTCTGGACAGTGACCCGCTCGGTTCATACATGGATCAGTCGGACATTACCAAAATTTCGTAGTGAATGTGTGAAAGAATCAGAATCGGAATCAGATATTTTCCATCTGATGTCTATATTCACAAAAAATGTAATCATTAGGAGGTTGGCCTGTTACAAGGTTTAATAGCCAAGAGTTTAATCTTCTAAAATATGTTGTCAGCGTAATCATCAATCAAAAATTGAAGTTCCTACCACCATAAACTCTCAACTCGACACGTCTTTGACGCAATCAGCATAGATTTTTATATTATAATTTTCCCAGCTGTTAGATTGTACATGTGTTGCTATTTTTGTGTCCACCTTCAAAAGCCTCAGTTTACTTCCTCAGTCTGTCAGAGTCTAAAACCTGTTTTCATTTTTAAAGAAACTAAACAAGTAAATGAGGTCCAGAAGTCAGGAAGTGGAGGGAAGGATTTTACAAAGACAAGAAGCAACGGAAGGAGGGAAACAGTGGGATGAAGGAAAGGATAGAAGAAGGAGAGAGGGAGGAGAGGA
The DNA here is from genome assembly GCA_027495735.1 of Lutjanus campechanus. Taxonomy (NCBI): domain Eukaryota; kingdom Metazoa; phylum Chordata; class Actinopteri; order Lutjaniformes; family Lutjanidae; genus Lutjanus; species Lutjanus campechanus. The sequence continues at coordinate 15,187 of JAJHUR010138789.1, forward strand.
CTGCAGAGGGTAATTGACAGGAGAGGGGTTAAGTAGGAGGATCAGATGGATATGGGGGGTGATAGATGGAGTGATTGTAAGACAGTCAGATAGATGAGTAGATGAAGGGGGGGACGTATCGATAAATTAATGATAATGAGGCTGATTAGATAAAAGGATAAAAGGGAGGGAGAGATGAATGAAGGAACGAGCAGTGAGGAGAGGGGTAATGGAGGAGGGATGGATAATGAGGGGGATAAAAAAGAGGGAGAGACTAATGAACGTGATGTCAGGGAGGATGGAAAGATGGATGGAGGGCATAGATAGATAGATAGATAGATAGATAGATAGATAGATAGATAGATAGATAGATAGATAGATAGATAGATGAGAGGCAGAGACATAAGCAAACGGATGAAGGAGGAGAAGGAGACTCCAGCTAATGTCTTTTTATTGAGATAATAAATGACGAGAGAGCAGGAGAAAATTATTCCATCACTGCTTTATTACCAGTCGCTGTACAGAAGGTACAACACACACACACACACACACACACACACACACACACACACACACCTGTCTCTT
>JAJHUR010138790.1:0-14184 GCA_027495735.1 Lutjanus campechanus
GTCGAATATCCAACTTAAAACTAACTTCACTGCAGTATAAATTACCCACTTTTAACTCTCTTTTTCAAACCCTTATTGCAGATGGAGTGTTGGTGTCAAAATTTTGACATCAATATTTTCACTTTTACGGCAAATGAATATCGGCTCCAAATATCGGTTATCGGCCTCCTTGAATACTAATAATCGGTATCGGTATCGGCCCTGAAAAAACCATATCGGTCTATCTCTACTGTCAAGCCCCAGCAGACACTCTGAGTTTCCAGCACGGACACAGACAGTCTGATAGCAGCTGCTCATGGCTGGTTAGCTCTGACAACGCTGGCTCTGACTTCCAGCAATCTCGCCTCACAAACTACGGACCCACAAGGCCACGCCCCCTACAGTGGTCATCATGCACACCCCTTCCCTGCCCCCCTCCTTAGTTTCTTGACATTTTTTTTTTTTAGCATTTTTCAAAAGTATGTAATGTGTGGAGTTAGGTTCACACCTAGACCTAGTCTCAGACTGCATCATCAAGAGGTAGACTTTGTTTCCACCACAGCCAACATGTGGATAGCTAACAACAAAAGCTTGCTGGACGTCAACTGTTCACTGGAACTGTTCACTTCAACTCTGGAGCACAACAAGGCCACTAACAAGGTAATAAAGTAGTATCCAGAGCAACATAACCAATTACTTTTGATACCAAGTGATAATAAAGTAAAGGAGCAGTAAATAACTTATCACACTTATCGCAACTTGCCCAACACTGCCTCCAGCATGCATGTCTCTGGAATCTGCTTTTGTCCCTCTGTTTGGGTATGAATGTGCTTGCGTATGCAGCCTCCCTTGCTATTTACACAGATCAACATCTGGCATTGGTTGCATGGTTTGTGGTCTGCATTTCATCCCGTCTGAACAATAAACGTCTCTCTGCTATACATCAGTTTGTTTCCATGGACAGCCCACAGGGCACCAGTCTATGGCTTGTACAATCCTTTTATAATCACACACCTCAATCATTGTCTCTCATCATGTCCATCATGTTTTAAACAAGCAGCTTCACAGGGAAACTGCTTATATTCATCTGCAAACATGCACACAAACACTTCCCATTCTCGCTACACTCCCGTCTCTCACACACACAAAGGCATAGCTGAGCTCGCTATCTTATTAAACGCAGCCACATGAGGCACTAATGGCCTACTAATGCTAATTGAATGAAGATGTTAGAGGAGACGGGAAGATGTAGGACTACAATGAAGAAAAAAAAAACATTCCTGTCATCTAATAAAGACGTCAAATTCTGTTCTAGAGGGCACTGTTTCACACTCTCACACTCGGAGCCTATGGGGGTTCTTTTCCTCCCATGTAATTTTTTAAGCATTCCTGCTATTGAGAATTTTGAACCTCATTCGTCACAGGCAGTGTTATCTCATGGAGCAAAGCACTATTGCCAGGAGGTTTCTGGAAAGACTTCTGAATATAGAAGAGGACGGATATTTGTGCAAGCAGAGTCATCTTTGTAATTTGTATCTTTTACCTCAAATACCCTAATGCAGGGAACATGCATACAATACCAATGCAATATTAATATTTCTTGCAACTCTTGTTTGTAAATATTATCAGTTTATGTATTAGTAGCTTTTACATTACAGCACTGACGAGAGAATGGAAGCCTGGCTCAATTATTAGGTTCCTGAAATGTCTGCTTCTTTATACAACTGTAATCATTTGTTGGCTGCAATGGTTCTATGCGCTGTTTGAAGACTGCTGTATTCAACTGCATGCAGTGATGTTAAAATGCATAAGAAACTAATATACTTGGTATATATATATATATATATATATATATATATATTTTTTAAGTTATTTGTTTGGCCATTTTACCTTTATTAGATAGGACAGCTTGGAGAGTGGACAGGAAATGGAGCAGAGAGAGAGGGGATGACACGCAGCAAAGGACCGAAGGCGGGAATTGAACCAGCGGCCGCTGCAGAGGACTCACAGCCTCAGTACATGGGGCGGACACTCTACCAACTGAGCTAAACCTCCGCCCCATACTTGGTATATTTTGATAAAGGATTTATATTAATGACCTGCTGTGTGATTTTACCTTTACTTCCTGCAAAAGCTTTAAAAACTAGTTCTTTGACTATAAGTCTTCCAGGTCCTCTGAGGGACAAAAAAGTTCTTCTTTCTGCTACTATTAATAATATTTCTGACCGTTTTAATTAGTGTGTGTGTAACATTGCTGAATTGTCATGTTGTGATGTTGCAGTTATTTATTTTGTTCTCAGGGCTCTCTTGCTCTTTCTTCAGACATGCACTGAATGCAGCAAGTAAACGCAGGTGGAAAAAAAAAGAAATACTGGGAGACTTGCTGATTCTGCCCCTTGATTTCAATTATTGAAATCAAAGAATCATTTTGATCGATTTTCAATTTAATATTGATATTGTGGCACCCCTAAAGTAAATTATCTAAAGGACCAGTGTGTAGCACATCTACTGTAGCTTGCAGATTGCAAACACATCATCTCCCTCCCCCTGTAGAAGAAACTACAGTGGCTACAAAACTTGTGCAAAAGGCTGTATCTAGAGCTCATTCTGGGCTACTGTGACAAAATGGTAGTGCAACATGTCAGCCTCCATGGAAGAGGACCTACTCCCACTGTACATATAAATGGCTGATTCTAAGGTAATGAACACACAATTTTTCAGGTGATTATACTCGAATGAAAACATACTTATGAATATTTCAATTTCTGCCACATTCTACCAATAAATCAAAGCAAATCTTTCAAACCTTTAAGTGATCATGTCAAAGTGATTTTGGTAAATATGATTCTGGTAGACAAGATTCTGGTTCAGATATTAGGTACTAGATAGGTAGATACTATCCACAGATGGACTATATCATTTTAACTCACTGGTCCTACAGGTAACCAAGCCCAGAAATTTGATGGTCAAAGTACATTTTTGGTGGTGCAAATGCAAACGTATGTAAACATTAATTGTGATCTGGTGTTTCTGGTGAAAAACAAGCTAGATTTCTCAGCTGACTGGGGAAACTGAAGGCACACACTGCAGTACATTAAAAGCTGAGATGTGTCATGTTTTAGCCACTTAAAACTCCTGCTTCGTAATTTTCGTTGCCACTACGTTTTTTCATAGTCCTTATTTTGTGTTTCTGCCTCTTCTGTAAGGATTGTGTTAGCAGTTTGAGTAGGTTTAGTAAACCCAGACTTCAGTAGCCCCGACATATGAGTAGCCAGCCTTCAATGAGTACTATTCGCTGTGTTCGGAGAACTAAAAGGCACAGTGAATCAGGATGTTTAAGGAACTGTCACATTGTGTTAGTGAAGGCTCACAGTCAGAAGATAAAATTACATAAACTACAATCTCTAATATATGGAATATTTGGTGGCCACAGAATAACTTTGTGGCCACAGGCCATCAGTTCCCATTAATGCTGAACCTGGCTATCGCTTCCAAAGCACCAAAGTTTTCAGGAGGAACCAGCTTCTTATTGATCCAGGTGAGTTAGTTAATTCATTCAAGAATTCCAGAGTGTGCAGTCAGATAAAAAATTACAATATCGAGTATTGTAGAGTTAAAGTATTGTAGAGTTCTGGCAAGTGGGTCCTGGGTTCAAAGCCCTGCTGGAGCAGGGTCTTTCTGTGTGGAAGTTGCATGTTTTCCACGTGTTTGTGGGGGTTTCCTCTGAGAAACAAAAAATATGTATGTTAGGTTAATTCTCCTGCCTGTGGCCTTGAGCAAGGTACTGGCTTAGAACTAGAGTTGGTTCCAATACGCTGCACAATGGCTGCTCGCTGCTCAGGATGGATTAAATGCAGAGAAGAAATTTCACTATACACTGGATTGTGTATGATTGTGTATGTGACCTGATTCTAATTCTGCACTTGTTTTAATGTCAGTTACAATGTGAGGGCAGCAAAAACAACAATTGAGGCGCACGTACTAGAACCAAACCGATATAAGATTTTTGAGACCAGTAACAATTTTAGAGGTGAAAAATGAAATGATTTAGTGAATTTTTAAGCTGGAATGAAAATAGACCTTTTCTATGTGGGTTGTCCACTTTTTTTTGCACCATTTTTGAGGGAGAGATGTGTTTATATACATATATTTATAAAAGAAATAGCTAAATAAACACCTACTGTTCAGTATCAGTCAGTTGCTGAATAATTTTACTACTGTCAGTCAGTAAGGGACAAGTTCTAAAATAAGAAGCTTCTCAGTCAGGGAGCTCCTCTTGTCCTCATGTTTTCTTCAGCATATGTTCTGCAAAAGAACAAGTTTTCAAATCATATCTGTCAACATATGGTGATACCGATATATCAACAACCCAATACACTGGTCGAGCTCTAATTTGTACAGCATCATAGAGGGACAGATGTATAGTACTTATATAGCTAATCTCGCAATAATAGTGTTAATTATTTAATATTGTTTCCTAATTTATAATTAATTATGATCAAACATTTCAAATAAAACCCTACAAACTTCAGCTTTCATGAATTCACTCACACATCTCTCTCACATACTGGCTTGTCTGTGCATGCGCGCACACACACACACACCTGCATGCACATGCACAAACACATGCAGCCATGAAACTTGGATAAGGGGGCCAAGCTTTGCAATCTTGGGCCTCTAAGTCAACAGGTGGATGAGGATAATTGAATCAGATGTGTCTGGAGTCTGAGGCCCAGAGATCAAAGCAGTGGCAAGTCAGGCCAGAGCTACACACACACATACACACACACACAGAAGAAAATGAGAACACCATGTAGAGCCTCAGAAGCTGCAGCCTGGCTGATTAAAGCAGTCTGACATCCATACCCCAGCCTGACCTCCAGGTGCAGAGCCAGTGGGCCCAGGTCTCAGCCCTGAGTGCCCTCAGGAAAGCAGTCTGACCTTGGGACACAAACATCCTTCTGCCCCTGCACACCCTCCACCATATCCCAACACCACCTGGAGGCAAGATCAGTGGAAATGCTTTGGCCTGTGTGTGAGAGAGACGTGAGACGTTTACACCCACATCAATGGCTGACTACTGCAACAAGGACAATGTCATTGTCACACTTACCCAGACAAAAAAAAATAGAGAAGGGAGGGAGGAAAGGGGTGTTAAAAGTTTTCATATGTGGATGAAATGCACACAGATGGAGAGCAGAAGTCAGAAGAAGAGACAATAATAAGCAATAAAAGAGAAGCTGCTGAAAATACAATGCAAAAACAAAAATGGTTGAGTAAATTCACTGAAATTAAAGCAATTAATGGTTAATAATTTAATCATTTAAATTGCAAACACCCAAATAGTACCCAAATAAAATCAGGTTCACTGTTCACTGTGAAAAGGGTAGGCATAATAAGAGTTCATTTCAAGAGTTTGATTCTCAAAAATCCAGTGAAGGCAGTTGCCTTGTAATTACTATAATTATTAATTATTATATTAAGTGTTCTCAACTTCTTTTTTTTTTTTACAGTGTGCAGAGTAAAGTCACATACAAAGAGATTAAGTCAAAACTAAACTTTAGCAGTGAATCTGACAAGGCTAACATGTCAAAACAACCCACAACCACCATTTTGTCCCTCACATCTTTATCATTATCTGTCTCCTTTGAACACAAGGTGACATGTAAGAAGATGGAGTGGACATGCAGGCTAATCACCAAAGCTGTCTTGTATGATCTCTTGACCCCGGCCGACTACACTTGCTTTCCCACAGCATTCCTCTGCCTGAATCAGCGCTACAGACAGAGCAGTGGCTCCATCTCGTGGCTAACACAGGAACAGCAAAGCAGGAGTGGAATGCATGGTGGAATTCGCTCAGGGCATTTTGGACTAATGAGTTTAAATGATGTATCTGTTCAACAACACATACATACACACACCAGCAATGCATCCACTTCTGTGTGAAACAGAAGCAACATCTCAAAAATATCAAAAAATCATCCCAACTTCGCCTTTAGATCTTAAAACTTGAATTGGACCAAACATTTTCACAGGCGAAGAGAAGCCCTGCCCATCACCTGACTAATGGCGAGTGAGACAGAGATCAAACGTTGCCACATCATAGGGAAGGAGTCAGACGAGTTCCTTCCATTTAATCTTATCTAAATGAGAGAGACACATAAAAGGACTCTTGGCCAGGCTAATTTTCTCCATCAGGACGTTAGCCTGTGATCTGAGCGTCTTTCATGGTCTTATCCCAATCAGACACTATGGTACTCAGCAGTCTGCTCCCCATAAAACCTCTCTATCCACACCCTCTGTAGCAGAGGAGAGGAAGGGCTGTGCCTTACTGACAGCAGCCACACTGTTTCCAATCACTTCTAATGTAGGCTCTACCATTTATCCTGCTATTATGTAAACAGCCACAGGCTTACAAACAGGTCAGTAATGATGTAAATTAGGGATGCACGATTTGGGTCTTTTGCTGATATCTGAGATGCCGATGTTTTCCAACTCTTGGCTGATGCTGATACAGATATATGCTCGTTTTCATTGTCAGGTCTTATCTGAAATTAACATATCATTCTGCCTACTCTTACTGTGATGGCTCCCTGGCAGATACAGAGATAAAATGCCATGCTTTTCAAAATGAAACAGAGTGCTTTGTAAGATAAAATACGCTTTTCAAAATAAAATACATTTCTCAAAATATAATACAATGTTTTTCAAAATAAAATTTTGCTTTTTGAAATTCTCACTGGGAAAAATAAGAAACTACCGCTTCTTTCTCTTTCTGTTCTTCAGTAATTCACTGTAATTCACCAATGATCAGAATGACAGCTCTTAAAGGGACAGTTTACCACAAAATCAAAAATACACTTTCTTCCCCTCGCTTGTATTGTAATTTGGTGTGAGTTGCAAAGTTTTGAAATTGTTAGCCATAGAGATGTCTGCTTCCTCTCCAATGTAATGGAACTACATGGCACTCAGTGTGTGGTGCTCAAAGTGCCAAAAAACACATCTGAGAAATTCTAAATTAGTGTCTCCTTCCAGAAATCATGATCAGGTAATTTAAGATAATCCAAATACCTTGTTGTGAGCGGTTTCATGTAGGAACTATTTCCTTTCTGCAGTAGAATCGACCAGAACTGCATGCTCACAATAAGGTCTGTGGGTTATCTTGAGTAACCAGGCCATGATTTTGGGAAACAGACAATAGTTTTGAATGTCTTTTTCGTGCTTTGAGCAGCACAAGCCGAGTGCCATTTAGTCCCTTTATATTGGAGAGAAGGCGGACCTCTCTATGGCCGATATCTCCAACACTTGGCATCTCACACCAAAACTACCTAGATGTAGAAACAGCACAACAGGCCAGGAGGAAAATGTGTATTTTGATTTTGTGGTGAACTGTCTCTTTAAGATGGACACTCTCTAGTGATGACAGCAACTTGATATCCGTTTCAGACACTAAAAAACCTCCACACCCAGGCATACTTGGCAAACCATCAGCATTTCGAGCTGATACCGATATTTCACTTTATCTGCTGATTCCAATGATAAGCTGATAATATCATGGATCCGTAATGTAAACACAACTCACTGCTGGACATCAAGTCCATCAGGCAACAACAGCTGTTGAAATTAATTAACTGATTCTAGCATATTTATGTAATGAAACACATAAATGGAATAAACTAAGGATGCATGATTTGGACTTTTTAACACAACTGCACATTTTTGTATTTTAAAAAGAAGTTCATATAACATGAAGTTTATGCAAACCTGAGGGTAAGAATGGGTACAGAACAAAGATGGATGATTTAATATTCCACAGCTTTGACTGAATCAAATCTAATCTAATCTAACATCACTATTGCAACAAAAACCCAGTTCTGACTCTTCAAATATTCACTTTAAGTTAAGTACATCAAAGAACGTCACAAACATACTTTGGCTTTTATTTATAGCGCACCTTGCCTAGGACGTCAAATTAAATGCTTTCACATAATTTGTCAGATCTGATATTATTATAGCTGACATTTAACAACTTCAAGTTCATTATCTAAATAATAAATAATAGCATAAACTGTGATTTATCTGCCCAGATGTTTCTCGTGTATCCCTAAACTAAACAAAAGCACCATAACAAAATAGTTGTGTCCATTAACTCCACACTCAAGGGGCAGGTGATTTCAGTATGCTGCCATTTTAAATATTCTTAATTTTGTTATTTTCTCAAATGACAGAATTCAAATATGTTCCTGCTAGTTGGACATGAACTAATGTTAAAGTGTGACAAATATTTAAAGACAAGTCCTAATGATCATTTTCTCAGAATCAAATATTCTACAACCCCCTGAGAATACAATTTGAATTACACATGGCAGCAGAGGGCCTTTCTTACACGGTGCCCTGGTGGATATTAAGCTCTCTTTACTACATTTACACTGCTCTCTTTTTATTATGCTAATGAGCATATCAAGCCACTGGGCTCTGATATGCCTTTCCTTGTTAATTGGAATGAAAAATCCTGAGCCATAACTAACATCACTTTGTCAAGCCCCCAAACTGCCTGGAGTCAGAGAAAATATCCCTGAGCAAACTAGGATGACTGATGATTTAGCGAGGCATGTTGAAAGAGTTCACACACGTTTGTGTATACATGTACGTGTATTCACGAGTAGCACGGGAGCTCTCAGTCAAGCCATTTTAATTAAGCTGCACATTTGTAAATCCAAAACACATATGTTTATGTTTTAGGCATTTAGCTGAGAATGAGCTAATGAGCTACAAAGCCTTATTCTCTGCTTTCGTCTCTCCTCTGTGGGGGTTAAACCTCGGATTCAACAACTGCGAAAGTGCAAAGAGGAGAATAACAGAAAGATGGATAGAGAATACGAGAGGTTCCTCATCCTCTCATGCTGTTTTGAAGTGCATCTCTTTGAAAAGTCAGAATGGACAGCTCATGCAGACTGATGCAAGAACTTGGCAATGTCTTTGACTTTTCAGATAGTGCTGCCGAGCAAATACGATGGGCAATCAGTCTTGAAAGCCGTGTATATCCAGCTTCACAGCCATGTTCAGTGCTTTCGGTGGATGGATGGATAAATATCTTATGTGCTATATGTAGCATCTTGTACATCTGACCAAAAGGTTTTTTTTTTCCATCAGTCCTCTCATCAGAGAAGTTAAGTCAGCAGCTGGAACAAGAGAAGTGCTCTGTTTTCAATAAACTCTATTTGTGTAGGAACATGACACCATACAAGAATGCCTATATTTGACTTTTGACTGTGATGCATTTAAAAAGAGGGGCATGCCGGGACCTCTGCCTGCCACTGTGATAAGCAACTGTTGACTCTTCAAGGGAAAAACAGAATATGTTGTACTTCCACAAGTTATACTGCCAAAATACTGAACATAGACAGCAGTTTCAATTCCTCAGTTTAAAAGTTGAACCAAGTTCATCAAAGAATTAGGTGAGGCCATTAATCTATAGAGGAGGTGGCTTGATGTCAGTTGTGTAAAGCACCAAACACACTATTACACGTGCAAAATTGCACCAGCTGCGGCCAGTTACTGCGACGTTCATACGCGCATCCTCAAACACACAGCCACTTAACCTCTGTGGCCAAAATATAAGGAGTGAGACTAGGTCTCACAGATGGAAAAAGGAACAACTCCCTCCAACTCCAATGATGCCTGCTGCACGGCCCTATAACAAACAAAGTCATTAAAGGGGCCGTGGCAAAAGTATAGCCTAACCTTAACTGACAAAGGAGGTCTGCGTAGTCCAGTGATTCCTCCCACAACTGTTCACAACCAACATTCATGAGTTATGAAAGGAGGCGTAGCTTAATTGTAGGGGGCATTAAAATTACTACATCACTGCAAAAGAAAAGGTAACAGCTATTAGCTTGTTTATGTGCATACCATCAGCATCACAGGTGCTAATTTGCCATTTTCAGCGTGTAGGTTGCAGCTTGGAGGTTGTTCTTGTTTCCCAGGGACTTTGAAAACATAGCTAGCGGATGCTGCAATGCTGCTTAAAACAGGCGACCAATCTCGCAGTGTGCATCTGGTGAGTCAGACTAATATGCCCATATCTAATAAGGTAGGCCAGACTGCCAGACTGTTTATATATAACATGCATGACTATGTACCATAATAATGATCAAATCTGTAAAAGCTGAGATCCTGACCATGTTGCCATGTTTTTGTAAGCAGAAACAAAGTATTTTTTTCAAAGGCAAAGCTATATATTTCCCTGAGGTCATGTAGAGTGGAACAGTACCTGTGATGTGCTGCGATAGGTGTGGAACTGGTTCTGTCATCAGTATAACCACCCAGCTCTCCTGTCACCCAGTCAGGCAGACCTGCGTTGCTGTGTTCAACAGGCCGAGCAGTCAGTGGTTCATCAAAGTAGATGGACTGAAAATTCAAACAAAGGCGATGAGGATTTGGTTAATTAAGCCTATTAATCAATTGCAAGGATATTTACCCACTCACAACTGCATTAGGCTACGTTCACACTGCAAGCTTTGGTGCAAGATTTGGATTTATTGTCCGGATTTATTTATTTTTTGTTTGGCTGTTCACATAACTTTTTAAATGTGGCCAAAATCAGATTCCATAGTGAACTGGTCATGATCCTGAAATGACCCACATGTGCAAAAGAATAATAACAATGACTTGACAAGCAGCACGCTGTTGTACAACAGTAAACAAGGGGGGCACTGAAGTCAGCGTTTACAGTTTGATTTATACTGTAAGTTAACATGCAGTGGAACCCAGCAAATTCATCAGGAGATGATAACAAGCATGAGTAGAAAGAGCCAAATTTTTAATGATGGCTTTGTGGATACGTGTTGATGCAGAGTCAGGGCCAGGAATGAGGGGGTTGTGGTGTGAATGACTTCACAGGAACAGAATTCATCAAAAAATTTCAGGATATCAAGGGCTACTTTTAAGTACATCTTTCAGCACCTCTCCACAAGAGTCTCGCAGCAAGACACTTGAGTGAGTGACGTAAAAGTTTCATGAACACCTATATGACTGTTCAGATTGAGGTTTCATTGCATAAAATCTAACCTGTATTTGAATTAGAACCACATATGAAAGTGGCCTGAATCAGACTTGAAAAGCTCAGATTCTATATGACTTGTGTTGCTCACACTGCCATGAAGAAAACTAAATAAATCTGAGTCACATATGAGCATAAAAATCAGAGGGGCCACTTTTGCCTGCATACTGAATGAAGATGCCAGCTACAATCTTGTTCTTTTGTAACTTTGAGTATGTTGGCTCTAAAACGTGGCTCTTCATTTTAAACATGACTATGACTTTAACTTGACTTTTTTGTTCAGCATACTTCAAATGAAAGTGCAGAAATAGCAGATTCAAGCTGAAAGGTTCTGTCATAACCACATGGCAAGACACAAATATTTATGATTCGGTGAAGTATTCATTTTTACCATGTATGTCGGGAGTGTCTTGAGGCTGCCTGGCTCTGGTTTGTTGGTGAAAGGCAATTCCAGGACTCCTCTTTTGAGCATGTGAAGGAGCAAACGTGCATAAATGTTGCGGTTCTTACGACCTATCAGGCCTGAACCACATGTGGCCGGGTCACACAGCTTCTTTATCCATACAGCACATCGCTGGCGCTCTGATGTCAGTGTAAGACAGAGAGGGACATAGGAAATGATGATACAGCAAGGTGCATACATTTATGTATTATCTGTCAGCTAATTTCCAACAGGTTTATAGTTATATTAATTTGCTTTGTATTAGATTCAGATTAATTTTTAAATATCCTTTATAGAGGAAAACTGTTTTCACAGTGCATATACAAAAATAACATCACAATGTGTCCACGTTATTTAAAGGAGTTATGGCCATGGGCAGTATCAGTGATGTTTAAATTATGTTAAGTGAAGTGCATAGAGATATGGCATCTCACCTGTCTTGTTAGGGTGTTTAAGGACATATGGCTTCATGTCCACTAAAAAATGGTCAAACTCCATGTCCAACCTATCCCAGGAATACTCATGTTTGCTCATGGTGACCTGAGGGGATGAATAAATGGTTAGATGCAACAGTTAAAAATATTAATGCCTCACATATAAAAAACTATACCAATGCCTCCACAGCTGTGACTTGTACCGTGTGGTGCTTAATCTTAAATTAGACAACCTCAAGATCATTTTATTCTCAGAGTAAATTAGCAGGCATATAAATTTGTAATGAGATTTCTTAAGACAGTTTGAGAAGTCCTGACAACTGCATACACAAACATTTTACTTGCACTGCAACATCTTGGTATTGCTGTGTTTATATATGTGTATATGCTTGCTGGTATATGCTGTGAATGATGAAGCTTCTTGGATAAGAGGCGAAACGTCTTCAGAAAAAGGCTTTTTGAACAAGTCCAGTTGCTTTCGATTTAATCTTGCTTTGGCCCCTATATGCTGTGAAGAGGGACATCTTCACTCCATCGGTACACATACTAAACTTCTGTCAGAGGATGTTCGCTTGTGCATACATCTTGCAGCATTGCCATCATCTCTCATTTGTTCTGTAATAAAACGTCAAAGACATTTTGCCTTATTAAAGACACCAAAATTGTTGTAATACAATATGAAATTAGGAAATTTTAGAGATTTGTTCTCCTTCGTTCTACAGATTAAGACTACACTGTTACTAGTATTGAATATTCCACAGCATACACAGAACTACTACTTGCTTTATCAATATTATTGACCCAATATTGGCTTGTCACAGCTATACTGGTATCTCCAGTTATGTTGTCTGATATGCACCTATATGAAATCGTTTTTGTAACATAAAAGAATGCAGATTGTTTTCTTATTTTTCAACTTTAAATAAATAAATAAATAATATATTTGAGGTAACTTGAGGTCTCACTACTAATGAGGGATCACTGCAAAATATGTGTGCTCTATGCCTTGTATATTGTATTCTATACAAAGAATATCAGCGGATATGGTCACAATTATTACCAACCCAGTCTCACAGGCTTTCAGTTGCTTGGACAGATCATCAATATATAAATTAGCTACAAATACTGGGGACAATATTCTCCGTTTTCTGACACCACTGCTAACTCCAAATGGGTCTGAGACGCTGTTGCCCCACATGTTGGCCCAGCAAAACCCCTTACTCGATTGACTAGCATTGCCTATGTTAGCTAGCTGCGAAGGGTGCTTATAACCAACCTGTTCACCTGTTTTAAAACAGTCTAGTTATCCGAGACAGGCAGGGTAACATCGTGTCACGACATGTTAGCATAACATGACAACAATCACGTAACTGTGTGAGCAGTGTTTACAAACTAGCTAAGCTAACGCGCTAGCTAAACTAGGGCAGTAAAACGCTGTCAGGGTTCCTGTTTCGCACAGACTTCAGGGAACAGACCAATGACACGCTAGAACCGCACAATGTTGATGAAACATGTAAAATGAGGACTAAAAAACGACTTACGTAGAGCACTGATTCCGCCGCTCAAAATTGTTTAAAACTTGAGCGTCCTCCCTTTACGCCACATCCGGTTTCCGTGGAGACGCAGCGTCCACCTGTTGCCATAGAAACTGCTCGACTGCTCACGTTCTCTCTTATTAAAGGGATAGTTCACCCCACATTTTTTGTGTGTTTGTTTGTTTGTTTGTTTGTTTGAAAACTGGCTACCGTTAACTTCAATTGTCTGGGAGATTCAGCAACACTGTTTTTCTGTGAAACTCCAGCAGTCTTTGATGGAGTGGATGATGACCAAATTTTCATATTTGGGTGAGCTTTCCTTTTAACAAAGATATTTTATTTGCAGTATGTTTTAAGAAAACGTTTTTATTTTGTCTATACAGTGTACACAATTTTGATTTCATTCTTGCTTTTAAATGACGGAAATCAAGTGTTTCATAAAATAGCTTATTAATTGCACGTTTAATCCTCATACGAACACAAAGAAACAACCATCATAGCAAAGTGTTAACTTATGTCTTTCTCAAAACGTTATTAATTATGCAATTAGTTCCATCTTAACAACAACAAAAAAAACAACAACAATTATTATTACTATTTCAGGGAAGTTACTTTTGTGTGTTGTGTGAAATAGCCAGCACACATGAGGAAATCTGTCTGTCTGTCCAAACTGAAATGTGACCAAAAAAAAAAAAAAAAAAAAAAAAAAAAAAAAAAAAAAAAACCCCCCAC
>JAJHUR010138790.1:14204-32139 GCA_027495735.1 Lutjanus campechanus
AAAAAGTGACAAAAAAAAAAAAAAAAAAAAAAAGAGAAAATACACAACACCCTCACACTTTTGAACACTGTGAAGGCAATTTTACTCACAGTCCTGTAGACATCCCATTAAATATATGCAGCAGTGCATGTCGTGTACAGATCTGACGAAATTGACAAAGACTAACTCTAAAGGCATTTTCTGTGGCCTTTATTGTAGTTAGTTTTGTAAGAAGTTTTGTAAATGAATGTTTATTGTTCAGTTAACTACAATGTTTTTTTTTTCACACCTCGTTTTACGTTAAGTTTTGTTTTAGTTAACTATAATAACCTTGGTCTGCGTGTAGCCTACCCCAGTTGGTAGAATTAAGGTTAAACTAAAAATAGACTTCAACTTTGACCAACATTAATTGTAGGCAAATAAGATTAAATATTTTAAATAGTTACCACAATTGCAAATATGACTCAGAAAACTGAGTCATTTGAGTTTTTTTGTTATGTTTTTGTTTTGTTTTGTTTTCAATCAGTCTCTCTGACACCTGACTATGGACTGGAGCTATTTTATTTGCTGTTTGTTTAAAGAAAAATAGCTTCACTGTGAACAATTTTGATTGTGTTTGTGCTTTTAAATCCCTGTATTTCATAAAATAGTCCTTTAATTGCCTATTTAAAATATAAATAGACCCCAACTCCCACCATGGGCTGTATTAAAGAAATACAAACATTTAACGATCACAAATAAGAGAAACAAGACAGTAAAATCATTTTGCATATCAAATATGCATAAATAGGCTGGGTAAATATACAGTGTGGGAGTGCCAAGGAATAATGTGAATTAAGTTTAAGTAATGAATGTGCATAAGAAGTGCCCAGGGCATACACTGAGGTATAATTGAGTAGCTGCCACGATCGCATATAGGCCTAAGGAGTTTGAGTCAGGAATGAAAACCTCTTGTTTTTTGTATTTCGACTGGCCTGTCTGATACCTGACAGGATTCTCAGTTTAATCAAGGCACGTGATGTAGTTTTAAGTCCACACGATGGCGCACAATACCTTCTCTTTTCTTCTCACGGAGGGACTTGACGACTTCGTCCATTCATCATTAAAGCTCAAACTGTGAAAACATATTTATGCATACGAAACCTTACACAATAGCCTGAGCTAGTGCACATACAGAGCACATTAGTGGGCGAGTCGTCCATGTGTTCAAATCCCCCAAAACCACTTCTGATAAACTCTGGTGAGGTTAATTGTGCGCTGAAATTGAAGTGAAATATTCCCACAGCACGTGAAGGCGACGTCACTTTGAATGAAAAAGAAGCGCTCAGCTGTGGTCCAGGCAGAGGGGAGGCGTGCGGTCTGTCAGTGAGGAGCACCCCAGCAGACACACCAACACTTGTCAGGAGCTGTGAAGACACCAGGACATCACCGAAATCGGTCGGGACAACACGAAGTTGTGGCTGTGCAGTTTTTTTGTTTTGTTTGCCCCCACTATGGCTGACCATCTTCTACATTATAATGACTCAGCTGGGGTCGGGAACCGATTTGCCCGCAAAGGTGCTTTGCGGCAGAAAAATGTGCACGAAGTGAAAAACCACAAATTTACTGCGAGGTTTTTCAAGCAGCCGACGTTCTGCAGCCATTGTACAGACTTCATATGGTAAGCATCCCTCATGCACACCTGTACGTTAAATCAGCTGATGCAGAAAGCCTTTCACTCACTTTCAAATCTGTTTTCATGGCAGAACAATTTTATAGACATTTTAATGGCACCTTTTTTAAAAGGCTCTTGTAGTTCAGCAAGTTTAGCATGTTCACATTATTTGCCTTGATGTGATCAAGCTTGCAGATAACCATTTCCATAGCTCTACTAAACAGTTGTCAGTGCGCTCAGACTTGCAGCAGCTTTCATTTGACGAGACAGATGATGATTCAGTACTTGCAGATTAGTGAGCTGAACCAGTTTGTAATTTCAGGGGTAATAATTACTACTTAAACAGAAAAAAAAACCTTGTTTAACTGTTGTTTTTTTTATTTTATTAATTGCAGGGGATTTGGGAAACAAGGATTTCAATGCCAAGGTAACCACTTTCATTCACTTGTGTGAATTTGTGTATTTGTTAGTGGTAAAAAGTCAGACCAGCATCGGCTGACATTTGTTTGAAGAGGTAGAAGCTCAGCTCAACACATCTCCTGCAGCAATTAAAGCTACATGCTTCTCACTGAAAGCATGAACCTGAGCCCTGCTTCTTCATACTGTCACTTTTTTTTAAATGTTTTATTCACTGGTTAAACCCCATTTTAAGTGTTCAAGATACTGTGAGGTTGCAGATCTAATTTATCACATGGAAACAAAGGCATACACAGCAAATAGCAAGTTTTATTTTCTTCAGAGGACATCATTCTGTAAAAAAGGAAGCAGAAGTCAATGTTTGCAGGACAGTTACTTGGAAATTTTTAGATCAAAACATTTACCTTACCCAACATTAATATCCATGTTGGTCACCACTTGACTCTAGAAAGCAAATCATAATGCATTAGGCATGTTTTCTGTGAAGACCGTGTTCAAGCTCTGGGCTTGGGCCTTTTAGTTGTTTGCCAACATCACTGCCATATTAGACAGGACAAGACTGACCTGTGAACTTCAATGAGTGGTGTTATAGCTGAGGGTTCATGATCTACGTGGGGTACGAAAAGTTTTCCAACTTACTCCACATTGATCATAAACCCTTGATTAAAACAATTCATTGAAGTCAGTCAATAAATAAACTGCCTTTTTATCCAGGAAAAACTGTAGCCCCAATTTACATGCATTTGTTTTTGTGTTAGCCTTTTCTTAGACAAAATGTCAGCACCATTGACATAATGCAACAGCACACCAAAGCAGTCAATGCAGCATCTATCTACAATATGTCTGTAGTGAAAACAAGCATTTAGAGACTAAAGTTTGAGTGGACATACCTTTGAGGATTCTGTGCACCTTTTGGGGCAGCTGGTTGACTAGGTGCAGGACCCTCAACACCCTTGGAGCTTACAGACACTGGAGCGGGAAATTCTGGCGAGTACATGGTTTGGCTGTAGTGATTCTGTGCTCGCTCGTAGGCATTTCTGGACTGGATAACATAGCTTGGAAGGAGCGGTTCACTCACACTCTGTGGAACCTCAACTTGTTGGGTGCTGATGGCCACTTTTTGTGGATGCCAAGAGATCTCATCACTTGGCTGGTAGGTGGTTTGACCAAAGTTAAGGCTCTCTTCACCAGGGAAGCTTTCCATCTCAGATGGATAGACAGGCTGGGCTCCTGTGTTGGCTGGATAACTGGTGAATGAGGGTTCCTCTAGTGGGGCAGCATAATTAGCTTGGCCCTTCACTCCTGTGCTGTAACTTGAGGGCTCAGTTTTCTTAGAGGGATACTGAAAAACATCTTCATAGACAAGATGGGGGATGTTACCTCCAGCTCCACTGGAGCCAGCGTTCACATCAACCACACCATAACTAGTACCAACTGGCTTAGGCTGCCAAGACACAAAGCTTGGGGACTTTGAAGCCTGAGAGATGGAGGACAGGACATAGGCAGTTGGACTAGCATAATGTGGAGAACCACCAGTGCTTGCAGAGGAAAAACTAGGTGATTGAGGTTGGACAGGGCCTGGCTGAGGCTTTGCAGGACCACTTGGCAAAGGAAAGAGAATTGGCTCATCAAGATTTTCAAACCCCCAGTCTCTTGATATACCATTAACAAGTTTCTCTACCTCAGGACCACTGGGCTTGTTGGGCAGGTTTTGTAGAGATGGGGCCCAAGCTGGCTGGTGTGCAACAGGTTGTTTGTAGCTTGTGTAAACAGGGCCAGTTGGTTGTCTGTATGAATCCTGCCAGTTACTCTGGTCAAAGTTTGGAGAAGTCAGCTCCTCATCTTCTGCATCATCATTCATGTTACGTGAGTCAGATATATATGGATATCCATATCCTGCAGAGTTAAGGAAAAATCTAATATTTACAGTCAAATCATAAAACAACCACAATGTCAGATTAAGGAAGCATGCCAAGTTGAAAAACTCTCCTCTCTGACAAGCTACAGTCAGTGTGGTCCTTTGAAATTTCTATTCTGGGCCAGAATAACTTTCAGTTTGCCAGTTTCATGTTAGTTCATGCCAAATGAGTAAGTGTTCGTTTGACTCATAAATAATCAATCTTCTAAAAAGAGTAGATGTTTATAATGTTTAACTTGAGCAATATGTTAATGGAGTTTGGCAGGCAGTCACTGAACTCCAACTCCAGAGTATTTTCAGAGCAGTGGGCTTTTGTTTTCAGGATGACAGATTTAGCTTTACATTGACAAACAACTGACAATTATAAACACCTGATCAATTTATAATTTAGTAAACATCACTTTTTGTTCTCAAATTACAATGTTGTGTTCATCTCAGTCTCCGGCAGCGTTCCTGCAGGGGAGTCCAGGAACAGCCTGCCAAGCTTCCTCGAGTCTGGGCAGGGGGAAACAACTAGCTTAAACCACAAACTATTCATTTTTAATATACCATCTATGGCACTAACTCACTTTTTGGACTGCGGTGTTCATTTTCAGATGTGCAGCTACATATTGCTTCTTTAATTACAATGAAACAGATAATTATGTGGTCTAATGTGGGGATTAAGTAGAAAGGCATTACCTTTTATAGCTGGTAAACTGGTACTGCCATCAAATAGCAAAAAGCAAACCCAGGAAACCCTGCAAGAGAGACCAGTAAAAACAAACCTCTGATTAAAATGTCTGTTAAAAGGCAATTGACATAATAAAATGCTCAGAGACTCACAACATGAATAAAGCTTACCACAGAAGGAAACCAGGAGCCATGGCTGTTAGCTGAGAAGCGGCAGTCTGCACTCTTCAGAAGCTACAGTTTGAGACGAGCAGCTCACTGGGACTAAACTCTATAGTTTCCTGTTTGTGAATCCCTCTGTCTCTCTTCTATATGAGCACTACAGGTCTTAACGAACACCATTATCAACAGCTGCTCACAGAGCAATCAGAGGCCAAATTGTTCACAGGTGTGGCAGCTGGACACCACCCATTGTTTCAGTGTGAGAACCACCCTTTTAAACATGCTCAATGAAATATTTTGCTATTTGAAGAACACGGAACACATTTCTTTGAGCATTTTGCACAGTGCACATCTTAACAGTCAAATGGCTATTGTAGATTTGCAATTAAAGCTCCTGCGTGAAGTCAGTGTGCCATGTATATACCCTGAAATCAACACCCTGCTGCCACTGTCTCTGCCAGTGTAACATTTCTTTCTTGACATCTGATACAGTGGCAACTAAAGGAGAGAACAGTAGAGGAAAGGTTGAGGAGTGAGGGAATCAAAGATGAGAACAGCAGAAGAGTTATAAAGGAGATTAGGGGGTCAAATTGAGGTTAGATAGCCAGTAAGCTGCTTTTACACAAAATAGAACAAAAAAATATAATATAAATAAAGTAAATATTGGATAGAAAAAAAATATTTTATTGAAATTATATGTACATGTATGTATAATGCCTATATATGTTACGTTATGTTTGTGGCACCTCAACCGCATTTGCATACTGTATGTGCAAGTATATTAGTAGATGCATGGCACAGCAACTCTATTTCTGCGCGTTTTGCAAGATTACTGTAATTCAATTTAAAGTGTGATTTGCCAGACAAAGAAAAAAGCTCAATTAGCAGTGTCAGGAGGGCTTTGCGTATAGGCAAGCTTATACAATGAGTAGAAGAAGAATACAACTCCTCAAAATGTTTGTGTGGGTAGCACTGGATGGCTCAGACAATAACAAGTAAGTGCCACTCAAGCAGTGTGACAACATGTGACAATACAGTTATACATTATCTGAAACTATAGCGAATTACTCTCGAACCTGAATGAAAGCAGTGAAGGCATTTGTAACGAGTTAAGAAACATCTGCACTGAGCTACCACTGAAGGGAAAAAGATTTTATTTGATCAATCCTGGGGATGACTGCACTGCCATGATGATAAACTCACAGCATAGGGACAATAGACCCATCGTTGCTCCTACTTACAGTACCTATCTTTGCACCAAAGTTACTGCATGTGTCTTCTCACGAGTGTCATTCTGCAGAGTAATGCTGCAGTGTTCTCTCTGCTGAGAGAGTACCTTTACATGCACAAAAATATTCTGTTTTTTACCCTTTCTCAAATAGACAATATTCCTCTAAGCTGCTGCTGATAAAAAATAATATTCCACTAATATTCCTGTTTACATGCAGCTATGCATACTGCTATTATGGAAGAGTTGTTTGAGCTATTTGGCTTCTTTGTGTTAAATTTTTTTTAATAAAGTTTTCCACGGGTGACAGACTTGTTTGGCCGTGCAAACACGGCATCCCTCTTTCATTTGTTTCTCAATTAATTGATTAGTTATTGGTCTATAAAATGTCAGAAAACGGTGAAAAACTTTGATCAGTGTTTCCCAAAACCACAACCCAAAGATATTCAGTTTACTCTCACAGAGGAGCAAAGAAACCAGAAAATATTCACATTTGGACATTTTTCATTAAAAAATGTCCCCAAACAAATAATTGATTATCAAAATAGTTGCTGATTAATTTGATAGTTGATTAATAATCAACAAATAGACTAGTTCAGCTAGCGTTTCAAAAACCTGTTGATAGTCTTTCATAATTTTTTAAAAGCACGTGTGTTGCTCCTTTCACCCAGAAGTGGGTGATTTTCTTTGGTCAAAATCCATTTAGAATAAGGCCTAATTCTGAATATTCAAACAGAATATGCTGTTTACATGACCTGTATCAATTTAATACGGCCTCTTGCCTGTTTACAGCCACGTTGTAAACAAGCCAACCAGCCAACAGTTTGCAAGGCAGGGACAGAGATGCATGCACAAAAGAAAAGCCCAGAAACACACCTACTTGTAAACATGATTAAAGCCTCACTCTTTCATTCGTTAAACCTTCTTGAAAAGGTCAGTGTAGTGATATTTAGGCACATAAAAACCTATCCAACGGTTGAAAATTTTGAAAAAATACTATTTTGGTGCTGTTCCTCTTCTCCATAATCAGATTGTGCACGGCTACATGTAAATGGGAATATTATTTCTAAAAACATGCTCAGTAGTCTACTCTGTGTGCTACATCCATATGGACATATATGCTTTTTATGTGTTTCAACCAAAGCTTTAACAACAAATTCAGAAAGTCGCAGTTCTTCTTTGAGGTCAGAGGAGATGGGTATATGACAGGACATGCGGGTCTCATTTTTATGCTGTGCATATCTAGTTTTTTTTATGCATGTATAAAAGTGATTGCATTGCATGGAGATTAAAATTTATGTACTGTTTTTCTATTCGACCGTGTATTTCAAATTCCACATTTTCAGATGAAATATACACGCATGTGTGCAGAGGCGGCAGTGTCCATTTGCAGCAGTGTTTGACCGGAGAGGTTGGCCATGAATGCATCATGGGAGTAGGCTGAAAGATGCATGTTCTTGGATGTAGACAGTGCTTTTTCTTGTAGAGTGTGCATAAGGAATGCATTGCTTTTTACAAGAACCATAGTGAGATAATCCCAAGAGCCCTTGACGTACAGATCTCTCTTTCCTTCATGGGATGGATGCATAATGGCCTTTGTAACAGTTGATAAGACTGTGGAGACTGTCGCATGTCACATGGGTCTGTAAGACAGAAAGTACAGAGATTTAAGCTCAAATATTCGTTACTATGAGACTTGAAAACAAGGCATATATTTCCTTCTCTGAATGCCAACTTAGCTTGTTATTCATGCATTAAGCCGAGGAATTGGATCTCTGAGACAGGAATGTAAAGTCAAATACTGGAGCGTCTGTGGCGCCGACTGTCATTGTGATAAACTCATATCTGTGCTGCCAAAGGTGACAATGCTGCATGTGTGAGGTATTAGCACACCAGCAGAACATTTGGGTTCTTAGAGTCATTAGAAAGGTGATAAAGTGTGACTCCTGTGATCATTCATCTTTATCCATGTCTCTGCATGGCAGATATCAGTAGGCGTGGGCAGATTAAGAGCTTCCTTGAGCTTCCTGCTGTGCATTGAAAAGCCAGATAGCTGCTTTTTTTATTTGATTCTCCTGTGATCACCCACCTCCACCACACAACAGTGAGTAGTGGAGTGTAGTGCCACGGCAGTGGAAATGTCTTTTATTACTAAAGGATCTCTGTGTGGGTGGAGGACAGAGCTCCTGCTGCTCCCAGGTTGGTGACTGGGCTACCTTTTTATTGTTAAAGGTAACAAAGGTGATGTCTGATTCTCCCTGGTTAGGAATGGAGGAAGCATGTTACAGACGAATGAATCACTTAATAGCTAAGATCATACATAAATGCCTCTTTGTTCAGCAGCCTTACATTTCCTGGTATTTTCTTGAATAACAAGTGATACATTCGCTGTAACCTACTTTATTTCCGGTCTCCATAGGAACTCTACAAGACGTTACTCACCTCAGTGGAACTAAAAAGCTTGTTGTTCAATGTAATTAATGTAATGGCTGTGACGTAGTCATTGGTGGAGAATCTGCAGCAGTGATACATCCTGTCATATGGACATGCTGAGTTATATTCTATACTCCCAGTGCAAATTACACGCTCAACTTGGACGTCTCTACACCTCCCTTCTCTCCCTCTCTCTGTGCATCTTGTATTTTTTTCATTCCCACCCACCTTCATCATGTGTTGGTTGTGTTTTTTATTCATGACTCATAAATTTATTGTGTCAAAAAAATAAACACTTGTAGCAAAATGTAATATCTGGACTTTAACTATTCCAGTGAGGAAAATCGGTTTGTATGGAATACTATAAGATTAAAAGCCAAATAGAAACCACATCATTTCTTGTAAAGCATCCAAACTGAGATCAGCATGAACATTTTGAAATTAAATTTAAAAGATTATATTAGTTTAATAGAAATGTTCCTCCCTTGGAAATAAACTGTCTTTATTGAACACTTATAATAAATACCAGCATAAAGACGGCTAGTTATACTCTGGAGCTCTGTCGTTAAAGGTATAATATATAACATTTCTGCATTAAAATGTCTATCCCAAATATTTCCCGCAATGTTCAAACCCAGAGAATTTTATTGTAATTTTATTTAAGGTAACGGTGCGTTTCTCTCCTGTCAGTGGTGTCTGAGGAAACATGGGATACATCAGGCAGTGAGGAACAAAGTCGACAAACGTGACTAAACGTAACGTGAATTAAACTTTAATATATGACTTTGTCCGTGATTATGATTACTGCCTGACCCATGTCAGATATATTTTTATCAGCTATGGTGGTTGTTCAGTTGTCAGGATTTCACTGTTGAACGTTAAAAATCTCTTTCTCTTTCTCTGTAAACTCTCTCGGTTAATAGAGGTCATAATTCTTTTCCCCAAATGGCAAAAACGTGAATAATTCATAATGGAACCATTAGGTGGACACCTGACGTCAAACCAGCTTTCTTGTTAGGAAATCCCAAGTGAGACCTGATTGATTTGACATCTCACTAATGTGAGTGTTTTCACTGTGATCAAATGATGGAGAAAGAAATAGTAGGCTGTTATGTTGCGTGTATGCACTGTGGACAGATGGAAAGGCATTCAGCACTTGCAGCTCCATGTGTCAAAATGTCAAGCTCAGTTTTTGACTTTAGAGAGTGTGACACATGAACAAAGGTTGAACCAAATATGCCAAAAAAATATGTTTTAATTAGTTAAATTTCAGGTCTGACTTATTAATTATTAATTCCCACGGGAAAACTATTTCTACCCAAATGTCACAGTGTTAAACAGTGTCGCCTGCTCTCTGAACTTTTCTCCAAGCGTCAGATCATCTCGTTGAAACCAGTGGTGTGAGAGTGAGTGAGTGTGTTTCAGCCACTTGCCATCACGTTGGATGCTCTGCTCTCCCCATTGCCGTCCCCTCCTCCCCCCCATCCTTTGAAACCGAGCGTCTGTGGACATGACTGTGCCATCTGGAGAGTTGAGAACCCATCACTGGGAGGAGAGTACGTCTGGACACAGGAAAGGCGAGAGGTGGAGGGATAGGCGGTAGGACGGAGAGAAAGAAGATGTAACAATGTAGAGAGTGTTGAAAGAAGCTGAGAAGGGAGGCAAAGGTGAACACATTCGTACAAGACGAAATAAACACAGGAGGATTTGCAGTTGCATGGGTGGAAGTGTGAGGGTGAGAGAGATGATGAAGTCAAAGAGGCCTTTTACACATTCTGGCGTCTTGCTGCAGAGTTTTGGCAAAGATAAAGCAAACAGTGTGACTACTCAGAGCAGATGAGAGAGAGCAGAGTGAAAACAGTGCAGGATATTATGTCTAGGTCGTGACCAATTGTAAACTGTGGCCAAGTTACATCTGAGTAGTAATCTTTCAGATTGTCGGGTGTGCTGAAGTTAGTTTGTAATTGTATTTGGATTAGATTGACTTAATGCTGCAATATCAGATTTTTTTTTTACCACTTGGGGGCAGTGAAGACAAGCAGAGCACTGACATATCATTAGTTTTTAAGTTGATATGGTGAACTTGTTAGCAACATTAGCATTCATTTTGATGTTTGTGGTCACCTGATGAATGCAAGTCCAATTTGAACCCTCTTTTTGCTCTGTTTTTTTTTGTCTCTCCCAACCCCAGAGGAAAATATCTGGCTCTTAAATTGCTAAATCCTGGCTAACGTTCACCAGTAAGTTACTAACTGTGTCTGTCTACCATTTGGTGCTGAGCAGGTACAGCGTGGTTTTAGTGCTTTTTCAGTGAAGACAGCTGAAAACAATGCTAAAGCCCATTTTACACTGGACAAAACAACCCCACAAACATCTGACCTTTGTCTTCAGTGGGAAAGGGTACAATCAGGATTCACTCCAGGGTCAAATGACTCTGCAGTATTTATTGGCTCCAGCTCTGATTGGATTGGTGATGCAAGCATGACGTGCCAATTTTCACTCCCCCATAACTTCTGTGACTTGAAGGTGTGCATTTACTGATAAAGTGCTCGTCTTTAGTCAAGCATCTGTAAAACAGTGGATAAACATTTTATTTCATAGAAATTCTTCAAAACAAAAGTCCCCTGTTATTTTGTTAGCTAAAAGCTTTTATTGTGAAGCAGCCAAACCGCAACACGGCAACACAGGAGAGAAACTAAACCTCAAACCAGAGATTCAGTTAGAAGCTACAAAAATGCTGAGAACTGAACAAACTAATAGCTTTAAAAACATCTTTCTCTCTGCTCTCCTGCACAGACATGAGCTGAGCCTCAGCTTTCCAGCAGTGTAAATAGCAATCATAATATAATAAAAAATAAAGTGGCTATTTACACCTGCATGGCTCTGACAAACCAGAATCTTTCCCTGCACCTAACCAAGTAGTTTTGTTACCTAAACCTGGCCGAACTGCAACTGAAAACTGAAGATAGAAATTAAGAGCTGTAATAACATGTTGTTAATGGTATCAACAGTGATTTTGTCATTCCAGCGTTACAACCCTAAGTCTAAAATAAGGGTGTGAGTGTGAATGGCCAAATAGCTGATGTGTACCTATTTGTAGCTAGGTGAAAATAAATACCGAAAAAAAAAAATTTAAAAAAAAATCCCCCAAATAAACATTTTCCTCTCACTTCCCTTGTAGATATTGATTATTTAGCTTGAGGGCTTTTCAGCGAGGAAGAGGTTTGTGGTCTGTTTGTGTCACTATGCCATTGGCGTGTATCATCTCCAGGTTGTTTGTGGCTCTTCTGCAGTTCACTCTTTGCTTCCATGGTGACATCTCCATAACTGTGACCAGCATAGTTTGTTGTGTTTGAAATAAATTTGCATGCCAAATGCAGCCAATTTGCCTACTCTCATTTCCAACCCAGTGACTATTTACTGCTCATGAAGTGATAATGATGAGATCTTCATCATGTGCACGGATAAGGGTGTTGGGTGTAGGCTGCTCCCTCCATCGCTCTCTCTGGGACATTTGTTAGCCCCGTGGGCGACATCATGTATGTGTCAGTTAGCATGACGAGGGCTGACACATGCCTCCGACGAGACCGTCACTGAGCCCTAATGGCAGTGTAGGTGTAGAGCCAATCACTTCCTCCGCTCAGAATGGAGCAGTGGACCTCATTAACCAATCAAGGAGCAGCAGTGTGGGGGTGTTGGAACATGAGAGCAGGAGCTGTGCCTCTCCTGATGGGGACCCCAAACAATAAACATCTTGCACAACGGCAGGCTGAGAAGCAGCACTGCTCCTCTCAAGTGACACCGCTGAGATCTGAAGGGTCCTCCTGCTCCGGCGCATTAAAATGGCCTGGATATGTTTCATTAAATTCAATTAATTAAATCTTACTTTGGTTAAAAATACAGATCTAAGCCTCGTTGCTTTGTTATGTTTTTGTTTTTTTGAGAAATTATTATTCTCTTGCTCAACATTGTGGGTGTTCTCTGCTGTACTTGACTGTTTACTCTGCTATATTTGTAGGAAACAACATGAGCTGAGAGAATCTATTAATTTAAAAGCGTAGGTCATTATTTTTTTATTTAGCCGTTCATAAATGCCAAGTGAAGTTTGTTTATTATAAGGTTCACTCTCCCCATTGAAAAACTCATCAGTTCTAAAAGAAATACTGAAAATGTAAGTAACTGAGAATGACTCGCACTCTGTGTCATACCTTGAACTATCTGAAGATAACACTGTGGGTCTCCCCTCGGACAAAGCTTAGAAAAACAAACACGCAAACTAACTACACCAGCATTTTCCATTATTAAACATTCAGGTAAATTGTAATAAACAGAATATAACCCTCATCAATGCAGCCATTTCATTCACGGCCTAAATATTCATGCATCATTGTTAAATGTAACTGGCCCCAAGAAATGTAACAGGCACCTGACTCATGGTTGAAACTGTAAACTAGGACTGACACCCTCTGGTCGGTCAGTGATGGTTTATTCCAGCTGTGACCTGGCTTCAAACTCGAAAGCTGTACATTTTGTCATGTTTTAAGCTGCTTTAGTGTTTGTTTTGTAGGTTATGTTAATGTAGCTACACAGGCTGAGGTGATGCTGGACTGATGTTGAAATGCTAAGGGGCAGTCAAGAGAATTGTGTTACCGTTAAGCCTCATTTGATGCAACTAAATAACAACGGTAGTTGGTTGGTGCCCCCCAGGGGAGACCTGCATCCCACCTTGAAAATCCCTGATCTAAAATACATTTAAACTAAACTGATCAACATCAAAATCCTGCAACAATTCTTTCAGTTTCACCTTTATTTTTTATTTCGGTATCTAGTCTTGCACTGAGTCTAAGAAGTATCTGCTTGAGACTGGTGAAATTAGGCGTGCTGAGTGTGGAGAAAGAATCACTGAAACATTCTTTAACATATCAACGATTATAAACCCTCTCCCAGCTGAACGGCATTAATTACGCCAAGAGTGGAAGCTTAGCTGGCCGGGATAATTATGTGTAATTCTGCCTCTGCTTGTCTCTGCTCCACATTCAAAATGTCCCTCTTTTACTACTGAATGTTGAGCCCCCTCCCCTTCCCTTCCTCTCCACTCCTCACTCAACACTACTGTAGCAACAAAGTGGGCCATTTCCATTTTGTTATCATGTTGACAGCTCTTCTTGGCAGTTCTGATTTGTGCTTTATGTTATCAGATCCCATTCAGCCCCTTGGTCTTGTGCTGTGCATTACGCCCCCGCAGCTAGTACTGTATATTCATAACGATTAAAATTACACACAGTATTTAGCAATGACATAGTGGTATGGTTGGGAGGGTTACTTTAAAAATGTATTCTTGCACAGTTAATAATTACCTGCCAAAAAATTTAGTCAGTAGATTAATCCAAGTATCACAATATTAAAGTAACTTTCTGTTACTTTGACCTCAATCCCAAATACGGTAAAATTGTTCAGCCTGGTGTAAAGTTAAAGTTTACTAATTGTTCATCCAGATGTTCTTCCTTTGTTATGTGCAAATGCCCACTGAGATTAATAGAGCTAATTCTGCATATTTAAATATGTGAAGTGTGAAGAGCAGACCTAACAAAGTATGCTATTCAAAGCTCTTTTTTACTTCTACAAATATACAAACCACTCAGATTATTTCCAGAATATACTGTATAGATTAAAGTACTGAATCTGTTTTGAATTTGAGCAGTTTCTCGGCCCTGCCTGTGTGCTACAAAGGCCACTAAAGTCTCACACTGTCAAGAAATATTGGCTCTCGCTATTCCTTGTCTGCATTGGTGGCTTGTCAAATTGAATTGTAGAACCTTAAGAGCCTGTGTCCAAAAGGCTTTTTGATCTGTATGCCAGTTAGCACCCCTAAAGACAGAGCGACATGAGACCTTCCTATGTGTCAACATAAGTGGATTGCCACAGTCTGGGTGCGAGACAAAGAGCTCTCATTTAAAACTCACTCGCAGCAAAGAGGGGATGAGGGGGAGGAGAGAGGATTGGGATGACGGTGGTGGGAAATACAAAAGAGCAGTAGATGGTTTACAGTCTTGGATTCAGAGGTACCGTGTACTGTATACTGCCCAGTACTATAATGCAAACCAGTTGTCTTGTTGTCTTGTTTCCTAATCATGTTTGATCTAGAATTGCTGTGACAAATACATTGCATTTTCTTTGTCTGCTTCAGGTAAAAGCCACTTTGTGTTTTGCCAGTGGAACACTTTTAATATGCAGTTGAAGCATTAGATCGATTGGTGTTGTGGACTGAGTTTGGCACTACGGGGGTCGCCATCTTGGTTTTTCCTCCTGTTTGGTTCATCATTATTATTGTTTTTATCATTATTATTATTGTTAACATTAAATATTGTGCGTTAAAATAAACAAAATGCAGCCAAGATATTGCCCCACACAACACGTGAATACACCCCACCATATATCTTGCACCTTGCTAATATCTGTGTTGGTGACCAGTTCCTACAAATCCTTCTCGGTGCCTCTCACATGCCAAACCTGCCCCGTGTCACCTCATACACAGTTAATTCGATAAACATCTCTTTTCCCTCATCTTCAGTGGCTACTGTAAACTCTTGCCAGATATCTCAGCATGGCGTGCCAAGGTTACCATGGTAACAGTGCTTGGCCCTCACTCCTCCTGTGATGTGCCAAATCTCTGCCAACTACCCCAGGCGAGTACTTCCCTTTAAGAAGAAGAAGAAGAAAAAAAAACATAACACAAAACACATAACACCCCTTGTTTCCAAATAATCCTTAAATGATGATTCACTATGGGAGCTTGGCATCACCTCCTCAGCTTCCATTTATACAAATAAAACGGGACTCAGTAGCCGTGACGGTGCATTTGTAAGCCTGTTTGGGTGGGGTGTTTGTGATCTTTTAAGGCAGTATGAATCAAGATGTGAATGATGTGATGAAATCCTAACCCAGCAGCACTTGGTAGTCAAACCCTGTAGCACAAAACCGAGGAGGAGACCATTTAAAAGCCAATTCACGCCAGACTCTGTCCCGTTTCTCAGTGCAGCAGTGACCACCACGAGTGCAATATTTTCATTTTTAACAGGCTGTCTCAGCAGATCATGTCACTATGTTTTGCTTGCATAACACAATGTCATCTGGTGACATTAAAAAGGGGTCTTTTTGGAGGCTCGGCGGCATTACTCAGCTGAGAGTGGGTAGTTAATTGTCAGGGAGCCGCCTGTGTCTTTTTGCTGAGACACAATACAGTGTAATAAGATGACACATGCTGTTCCCTCATAATCTCTGTTTTAACAAACAAAGGCAAAAGAGCAGTCAGAGAGGGCTCGGAGGGAGACATTTGCGAGAACGATGAAGATACTGAAAGGATGTGTGTGATGCTGTCCTCAAAAAATATTTGTGTGACTGCATATGTGTGTGCTGTGTGTGTAAACAACAATCGAGAGTGGCAGAAGCAGTCGCAGACAACGCTGTGATTTAATCTTGGTGGTTTCCAAATATGGCACCAAAGAGGAGTGACAGAAGAGATTTCTGACAAGACGCGCTAAACGTCTGGCTCCGAGTGTCGCCGCAAACATGCTGATAACTTTCCACTGCACTGTTCTGCATCTATGACAAAATGCCTCTGTCTTTCCCGGAAAGTGTTAGTATGCGTTTATTTTTATGCCTCCACACTGGCGACAGCCATGGCCGGATGCATTATGTTTTACGGTGTCCATTCGTTCATACATCCATCCCATTCTCATGAACGCGATATCTCAAGAACGCTTTGATGGAATTTCTTCAAACTTGGCACAAACATCCACTTGCACTCAGTGAACTGATCAGATTTTGGTGGTAAAAGTTCAATGGTCAATGTCACCTCATGTCTTTCCCATTTTTGTAAACACAATAGCTCAGGAACACCTGCAGGGAATTTCTTCAAATTTGGTACAAATATCCACTTGTACTCAAGGAGGAATTGATTCAATTTTGGGGGTCAAAGGTCACTATGACCTTGTCTGTTCCTTTCTTTCAGACCTCTGTACTCCTCTGTAAAAATAGTCTCTAAGTGAAGACTGTATCTCAGTGGAAATTATTCACTGGAATCATACATGTCAATATAGTGATAAAAATACACTTAATACATTTTATTTAATTCCTTCACCACATATACAGACACTGATGTAAACTAGAACTCGTCTGGTTCAGGCATACGACTGCTAGTTTTTGGATAGATTGGTGTGTGCTCGTGCCCATCACTTTGCCTTTTTGCATCTGTCTTGGTTTATTTGACCCATGTACAGACTGACACAGTGTGAGCTTATAGTGCAAATTGTGTGACTTGGTTTCTCAAGAAGCCTGTGAGTAACCTTGTGTGCTTTATCTCAGCAGTGCTTTATGGGGTGAAAGATGGCAGCATGCTGAACTTTCATCCATAATAGATGGTGCACCGATGATTTATATAAAAGACACTATCAGCACATAACAGAAGACCTAGATTCCACCATCAGACATTTAACCTTCCATTATTTGTCTATATCTCTTATCTATCTAAACCATCTGTTGCCATGACAACGTGTAATATGTTTAGTGTTACTTAGCTCTCATCTCAAACTCAAGGTGAGTGGATCAATGAAGTGAGTGTGCGTTTGTGTGTGCAACCCTCATCTGTCTATAGACTGTCCCCCTGGGGAATTTAGAGCAGGAGTGCTCACCTCTACTGTACGCGTACGTCTCAGCACTCCAGCTGTGCTTAATGAATTCTGCGGTGATTACACCCGGGGCTATTTTGGGAACGGTTTAAGTCAGAGATATCAGTCTTGACCCACATAAAGTGAGCACAATGTGCACTCAGGAGGATTTAGAGTTTGCTGGCTTGTGCGTGTCCTCAGGTGTGATGCTTGAGGGTCCAAGGACAAAAGGCAAAAAATAAGATGTGTCTGTTTTTCATTTGGCACTGCTCTCCAAGAGGTCATATGCACAAAGGGTTCATGATCTATGTTGTCGATCCTGGGAAGGTGGGATGAAAATTAAATAACTTTAAAGGGATAGTTGGGATTATTTGAAGTGGGGTTGTGTGATGCACTTATAGATTATCAGTTTATTGCCTACAGTAGATTGCACTCAACATGCCCCAGTTTGGAGAAGCAGAGAGGAGTATCAGCATGGAAACTAAGCAATGTGTACCGCTATGAACAGGATCAGCAACAAAAGTTATTTTTAGGGATGCACGATATATCGGCATTAATATCGGTATCGGCCGATGTTCGTCATTTTTTAACATATCGGTATCGGTCCGATGAGTAAAACTGGACCGATATTAACAACCGATGTTTATATCCGTCTAGTTGCTTTTTGTGTGTGTGTCGGGAGAGGGAGGGGGATTTGGTCATGCGGTATTTAAAAAAAATATATTTTAGCAATTCATTTATTTATTTATGTATCTATGTATCCATCCATCCATTCTCATTAACTCATTCACCAAGTTCAGTCTTGT
>JAJHUR010138791.1:0-43906 GCA_027495735.1 Lutjanus campechanus
ACAGTTCAGTGCCTAATAAATGTCTATTTTACCAGATAAAACTGCACATTTTAGAGTGGCATTTCATTGTGTCCAGTCAAAGTGCTCACTTACATGGATTCTGAACACATTTGTGAGCGAAATTTGAGGGAAATAAACCGTTTGTGTGCATAGAAGCCTTACATTTTTTACTTCAACTTGTTAAAAATAGGAGCAAAAGCAAAAGTGTTACATTTACATGTTTGCTCAGTGTATATAGGTTTGTGTGAGGCAGATGGTTAGTTGTTTTGATATCCAGATGTGGCTTCCGGTAACTGCACACCTACCTGTCCTACTGGAGCATCAGATGAGACACTCCCTGCCTTCTTGATGCTGGACTTCATCCTTACAGATAATACCACAGCTGATTTGACACACTGCACCGTTTTATTGTATGATTCTCCCGAGTGCTGAATAGAAAAATTGGATTGTATTTTTCACAATCTGTGCCCAACAGAGGGCTAAATTGGCACTCGCCTTGTGCGGGGCAGTTTTGAGAGTTCAGTGGAGCATTTTCATTTTGATGAAAGCCGAGTTTCGGATTTTAATGACATCACCCTCTCTCGTTCTTTCATCCGAGATGATAAAAAGATCCCCGAGCTGTCATTTAACGTTCGATGTACACCGCTGGAGGGTAACTACCGTGACATCTGCCCTGACTGAGGAGTTTTATATGAACAGTGAATTCAACAACTTCACGCAACGGACTCAAAAACACTCCGCCGCAGACTCTAGACTTTCCATTTTGCTCTTAAATCTTTCATCCCTCCATTCTACTTAGAGACCCCCCCCCCCTCAAGCTTCTCTTCCTCCCACCTCCCCCTGTTCTCATCACAGCCCCTCTATCATACATTTTCCTCTGCTGTTGACAAGATAGGGTATCTATGACATAAGAGGCTGTACCCGTCACGCTTGCGTGCTCAAACTGTTGCAGGAATAATCCAACATGGGTCGTTCAATACTGCTCAAGTAAACACCGGCCTCAGACCACCAACGCTGGGCTGATAAGTTGAAAGATAGTGAAAGTGAAGCCCCTGGGAGCCGCGGGGATAAAAAATACAGCAGGGGGGGAAAAAATAGAGAAAAACAATATTGCACTCACAAGCTGAGTGGGCAGATCAAAGGAGAAGGAAACCTCAGTAAAATTGCAGGTTAGCTGACCAACGTGAAATGTCAGACAAGATTAGTTTCGATTAAAGGTCAGTTCACCCAAATAAAATTAAAAAAAACAACATTTTCTCACTTATCTTGAATGGGATCTGGACACGCGGATCATTTTCTGTTGTTATGTTATGAGATATCCGTGTACTTCTGCCTCCACCCTGGTATGATGGATGTGAGTGGAGCATTGTTTGTGGTTGTCACAGCATTAAAAGACAATTTAAAGCCCCTGAAAACTTGGTTTCGAAATCAAGCAGTCAAGTCGAATTTTACTCATGTAGCCCAAAATCCCAAACCATAATTTGCTGCACAGCGTGTGACACCTCCTGTCCTTTAGACTCTCGATTGGGTAAGAACCCAAAAAATGGAAGAAACCTTAAGTAGAGCCATGAAAAAGGGATCCTCCTCCCTGGATTGACAGATGTATAATAGATGTCCAGAAGCAGAACAGCAAAATCACATGAAATACAAAATCTGATGGCAAAATTTCTGATACATGAAATAATGTCATCCCCAGGGGGATCATGGAGACCTGGATCTGTAACGTTCTCAGTAACATTCAACATTTCTGACAAAATTAAAATTTTGGGGAAAAAACATTATTAGTTATCATTTAAAACATTTAAAAACTAAAGTTAATCAGCTTTGTGTGGGTGTGATTTGACCAGATTTGACTGACAATAGCAGTGTCTGATATCATTTCCTTGGTCACTCCCTGTATAACAGATACTCAGCACTCCAGAGTAAATTGAAAGTTTGGACTCATCTTTTTGCGTTGCATGATTTGACTAAAATCGTAATTTTCACACCTATAAAAGGCAGAATTGTACATTTTTTGGACGAGAACATAAAGCATATTTCACATTCAGTATTCCGACACTAAAATTAGACGGTCAAAATTTTGACATATCGTTGGTGTACAGAAATATGTGAAGTCATTTTTTCCCTGCTGAGCCCGGCTAGAAAGAAAAGCTGAGGCAAAAACTGCACAGGCAGACCAAACCAAACCAAACCAAACCAAAATTGTTCAAACTTTGGCAGCTGATTGAGAAAACAGGTCATCGGGGCCATTAAAAATTCAATAGCAAGATGTCTTTCCCAGAAAACCTGGGTACTTTGAACAGTTTTCATTGGAACTAATTTTGTCTTGATAAATAATCTGCCGCTTCGAGCGCCTGAAAATCAATTGCGTTTACCTTCATTGTGTTGGAGTGCAGGCAAATACAGCCAGAACTATGGCTGGATATCACACCTACCTCATTTGGTCTCGAATTTTAGACTTTTCAGTTTAATCCGAACCAAAATTACAGGCGTGAAACCACCAATCCGGACAAAGCAGCCAAAAGTTGGTCCGACTGAAGAGGTGGTCTTGGTCCGGATAAAACTGGACCATAGTGTGATTCGTTTCTAGCACGAAAACATTTTTTTGGATGGTTTGGACTTTCGGACCAATTACCAGAAGCTCTGGCAGGGTAACGTCAGAACCGGGAAAATAAAACGCAGAGAGAGAGAGAGAGAGCCACGGTTGCACATGTTTAAATGACATTTGGATTGGCGATTTTATGAAGATTGAGTTGGGAAAAAAAACTTACAAAAAATCCAACACTTTTCAGTTATTTTCCAAGAGGATGTGAGCGACAGAGAGGAAGTAAAATGAAGTGATAAAATGCCGACCTAAGACGCACAGTCTTCGTAGTGTGTTCGCATAATTGCAATGGCATTTTTTGGTTATTTGGGTGAACCAACTCAAGATTATAATCAAGATTTTTCGATTAAACACTGGGCAGTACAATGAGGCGAAAGGACCACTGCAACACAAACATGAACAACGTGGAATATGTTGCAGAATTATGTTGTATAGATGAGAAAATATATGAATTCACAGCATCTAAGCATTGCGCGACACCAGTGAAATACCATAAAATAAAGAAACTTTATGATAGTGTGTGAAAATGCATGCACAAGTACCAGATATAAAGCAAATATTTAAAGATTTTGATACTTTAGGGGCACCAACTGTGTTAGTGGACAGTTATTCAGGCTGAGAGTACTATATGCCAGTCTATTAAAATAGCTGAGGAGTGTAATAACATTTTTGACTTGAGCTCAGTTGGCTTTTCTCCAGTGACTTCATCCTGGATGAAGAACGGTGATGACTGTCCTTGAGCAGTTTGGGGCCCTGCGGTCCACGTTATATTGCACTACGACTCTAAATCCATCCGCACACGCACCACAGACACATACGCACACGGCGCATACTGGCTCACACATCCCTGGCGGTGATAAGGTCAGCCAGCAGTCATGTCATCCGTTAGCAGCAGGTATAGGATTACACATGATTTTCAATGTGACATTTAATAGCCACAGAAGTCTTAAACACAGATAAAGTATTTCATTTGAACTCGAACAAGAGAGGGATCATTTGATGCTAATCATGCACTGTATGTCCCATTTGCCTTCTGGCATCCTGGTTGACAATTTCTTCCAGTGACCAGAAGTGCTCTAGCAACTATTTCAGCAACTCAAGCGCTCGAATGCAGACAGAAGAAGGCGTAGGCACATACACACACACACACAGGTCTAGTATGTGATACTACGCATGCTGCCATCAGTATTTTTGGTACAATATTCACTAAACACACCCTTGGTAGGCTTCAAAAGCATCTGTTGGCCGACCCCCAGGAAGGAGTCAGTTTGCCACGTGTCCGTGTGTCCTCACTGTCTTCGGCGTTCATCTGGATGCCAGCGAGTCACTTTTCAAAAGGAGAAATCAGTGCCCGGTTGCATAAGTTTCAAACTTAAATCTGTCCCTTCAGCAAAACATTTCCTTAAGCTAAGGGCGTTACGTAGGACTCTGCAAAGAGCCCCTCAGGTTGTCTCATTGCCGGCAGACTAAGGCCTTCATGTCAGTTACTGTCATGTGCACTTCAGTTACCATGGTTACTCCTCATGCATATCATCCTTTAAAGTTACTAGATAGCATAATTGTCAAGTGTTAGCTTGCTTAGCTAACACAGGGAGTGTGACACTGGAGTGGATCTTCACTCCTGTCCTAACCCACTCATATAAAGATACTCCTGTCCCGTTCCAAACCCAGAAAAGTGGCCCCTGTCCCAACCCTGTTCCCGTCAATCCACAGTTCACATACTTTATGCACTAGTGTTCATAAAGTGCCTGCAAAAAAGACGGACCCGTTGTTATCGTGATTCTTCTTTCGTTGACTTTTTTTCTCCGGTCCCGTCCCAGTCCTGTGATGAATAGTGAAATTGACTCCCATCCAGTGTCCATCCCCTGGGAATCCTGTGAAAGAAATCTAAAAAAGCCACTACTAACACACTAGTTAGCCTGTGTTAGCTAGCTTCTCCAAAATGGAAAAGAAAAAAGAAGGCCAAACTGGAAGAAAAAATGAGAATGTTCTCCTGGAATGATATGGAAAGCACAAGCATATAATCGAAATTAAACTTAACCCAGCCGTAACAAATAGGCCACACACAAGCAGAAGATGTGGCAAGAAAGAAGCTAGCTAACAAAATCCATGTGGGAAATTTGTTGTGAAATGAACTGTATAATGACAAAATATGAAAATATTACTGTGACAGCAAGACAGGAGTCGACAGAAACTTGTTAGTCTGAATAAAACAATAATACAATTTATTAGATGGAGTATGAGTACCATTTGGCTAGCTAGCCACAAAGTTGCTAGTGCTAACAGTCAATTCTATACTTTTTTTTGAACAAACTAGCTTCGATAGTGTCCAGAGGGTTTTTTCCTGCCCTGAAAAGTATCTTGATACCTCCTCCTCCTCTTTATTCACCATAAAATCAGCCATTGTCTTATGTTCCACAAATTATTGACTTTTGAGGGACTCTCTTTTCTGAGGAAAATGGTTGCTAAGGACCTTCTGGCAACACATACGAGAACACTGAAGTAGCTATGGGCAAACACGTAGAGATTAAAGGGTTTTTGTAACATCCTCAGAAAATTCTTATGGTGATTTTATGCAACTAATCTTTTTTTTTTCTCTGAGGCATTCTTAGATTAAAATTAAAGGAAGCCCGGTGGTTTTATGAAACCCGGCACTGGATTCTACCGGCCCGAAAGATCTAATTAGTTTATGTTGTTGGAACCACTAAATTTAGCAGAGTGTAGGTTTATTTGCTGGCCTCTGCATCTTCAGTACTTCAAGGTCTAATTAGTGATATTGATTGACTATCAGAGTACTCAGGTCAGAAGCTTAAATCAGTCACTGACTGTGGCTAATCAATGTTTGCCAGGTTAGGCTGAGGTTGCTTTCTCCTCTGCATGCATATGATGAGTGGATTAATTAACTCATGACCTTGGTGTTGGCTCTTCCTGTTTTAATACTCATGCTTGTGCAAATCAGATTCCACAAACCCCAGCCCTGTCTCTTCCTTATATTGATCAAACAATTTAGCCAAAATAAATACAAAATCTTGCCTCATTAATTAAATGTTTTATTCAGTCATAATCCTAACGATAATAGTGGCATATTTTAAAATTAGTCTGATTTTAAGCTAATGTATCTTGTTTGTCAGATGCCTGATAAGACAAACACTGGACCTGAAATTCAAATGGTACTTTACTTAAAACTTAAAATGGTTGTGACGTGGATTTATTACATCACTACGGTTTTATGCGTGAAGATAATCACTGGCAAATGTGTTTTTGCATTTTTTGCAAAGGAAATGAAGGATTTACAGACTAACAACAGTCTGTAACGGTTGTTTAAGCCTTTTTCTCACTCATACATGGTCATTAAATTAAACAAAATATATATAATGGCCAAATAGCACCTCTGATGATGCATGGTGTAATGTCACAATAATGGCAGTGGTGCAGAAATGACTTTTAATACAGGGGAGATGAAGAAACACTCAGAATATGAGATTTTTTTATTAATATATAACCAAAAACATGATCTTCCCTTAACCTTAACCAAAGTGCTTTTATTGCCGAAACCTACCTGACATTATGATATTTCTTTACCTTAATCAAAGTGCTTTTGGCAGCAGGAGTCTCAACACAAACCCTGGAATGCGAAGTTAAAGTCCTTTACTTTGTACGGCCACCATCAATCCCAACGGCCTCCTTGTGAATCCGGTGCATTATGTAAATGCATTGTTTCAAATAAACGTTATATGTGAACACAACCCAGGCTAGAATTACATTGTCAGCAGAAACTTAATTTACAGGAAACAGGGTTGCCCAGACCACACCTATGTTGAGACCGTTAGCCCTTTAGCCACTGGCTACTCATGTTTCTGTTCTGGACTCTGTGTTAAGATGCTTCCCGCACCTAGCGGTCCTCTTGGAGCACAGGTGGAAGATGATATAGTTCAGTGCAAGTTGACTAGACTGTTGGCTTTGGATGGCTACTTTATCATGACAATTAGATTAGGTTTTTATTTATCTGGTGGGTTTCTAAGCCACTGTGCATGCAGGGAGGCTATGCCAAGATATAACTTGGTTAACACTCAAAAGAAACCATTAATTTCCACTGTGGATTACACTTCAGCCTGGCCAAGCCAAGCTGGGCTCATCCTACTGTTTCCCTTTTTCATTTTTTTAGGACATGAAATCGTTGGCTTTTTCTCAAATTTCTAGTCAAGATCATAAAGTTACCCAAAAGTAACACTCCCTCGCATGCAAGCGTAGGTTATGTTACTAGGAATGTCCTCAGCCTGCAGTGAAGGTTCCTGATAGAGCCGTCAGGATGGCCGCCGGTGCCAATTTAACTCACAGCATAAAGTGATGGGACTGGGCCAATCGATTGGCTTATTACTGACCTCCCCTCATCAGGGAGTGTGTTCTGCTTCCATCACAACCGCAGTCAGTACTGCGGGGAGGATAATTGCAGTGTGTAGCGCACGGGGTGGGTCTCAAGTATCCCAGCACTCAGCCTGTTGCCAGAGGAAAACACATTGATCTCTGAAGGTGATGAAAAGGCTCTCTCAAAGGCCCTGCTTCCTCCTCAGGAGCGTTCCAGCCTTGACACTGAACCGGAGCAAAAGCGTAGATGATCCATGCATGCCTGCCAGCCATAGTCGTATTCATGTCATTTGTCTTCCACGAGCGAGTGTGTATGTGTATGTGTGTGTGTGTGTGTGTGTGTGTGTTTGACAAAAAACTAGAGAAGAGCTGCTTGTTCTGTAATGATTTTCAGTCCCTGTAACTGTGTGTTCTACGTGTATAAGTGAGTGTGTGTGTCTTTGTTTAGGTGTCAGGTTTAAAACACTCCTGCAGGGCTCTAACTACTCAATCAATGCAGACACTCTGAAGTGCAAAAACACTTACTTTGTCATAGAGTTGGGTACCAAATTTGGCACTTGTAAGGGGTATTGAACAAATTACGTTGGTACAACCAAGTACCCAGAGCCAGGGATGGTATACAGTATTTAATAGGCAGAATCCCTTATGGTTAAAGCAAGTTGTTTCCTCCCACCCCCCTCCTCCTCAGACTGTAAGCTCAGGCAGGCTGCCATTATACTGCCCACTCCTCCGAAAATACACACTCTGGAGTTGGAATTCAGTGACTGCCTGCCTTACCGCCCGCCAGACATTAAGACACTTTAATCGTTTTAAACATGTACTCCTTCTAAAAGATTGAACTCTAATAAACGTGAAACAGGCGAACAGAAACAGATGTTCCCGCTCAGAATGGAAATTTCAAAGACGACACCCTGGCTGTAGCGTTGTTGTTGGAGAAGCTGGTTATTTCAACTTGGCATGTTTCCATAATCTCTTATGACACATCATGGTCATTTTTATGATTTAGTGCAGCAAATATATTATATATTTTCCCTTTAAATCAATCAGCGTGAAAAGCCTGAAAGTCAGATCCCCCGCAGCGTCTGCAGTTAGCATTAGCGTACTTGCAGCTAACGCCTAAAAAGTTTAACTTAACCCTCCATGGACAAAAAAAACTTAAAGTGAAACACTGAAAAATTCATTGACATCTTCAGGTGATTAATTGTCTCATTGGATAAGATGTCGTTGTAGATAGCTGAGCTGTTTTTACTGTCTTGGTTGTTAGCATTTTCACTAGCGTTAGCCAGCAGTCAGCCACAGGCTAACCTACAAGATACCCACTTCCTTATCTACAAGATATTTATCTCGCTATCATTATGTGAGATTTATTAGTCCTAAACCTTAGTATGAAACCAGTATTTGTGAAATGCATACCACTAACAGGGAAATGATACAATATGCAAGCACAGCGATACGAACAGCGTGAACATGAACAGGAAAGATATCACGTGTGCTTCCTTCGAGACCTAAACAACAGCGTTAAATGTCTTGGGGACAGACCATTAGTACATGTAAAGATGGACAATATGACAGCTGCCCAAAAGTAAGGCCAAAACATCTCTGTCACCCCCTGGTGGCTGGCTGCAGTATAGATCATAAACCTCCCCACATGTTAGCAAATGGGTCATGGACCAAACTAAAACACTAAAGTACGTCACTTAAATTGTTTTTCAATGGTTTCTGTCATTTTAGGTAGTTGCTATAACAACAATGTTTGTTCATGTGTTTATTTTTCTGATCAGTTTGGTGTTAATTAGTTATTTGATGCCACAAAAAGCAAGTTTGACGTCATATTTTAAAGCCTAGCTCTGGTCATGATTGAGTCAGGCAGTTGTATCAGCACAAACTCATATTTGGTCACTACTGCCCAAACTCCGGCTCCAGATGACGTCACCAGTACAAGACGGCAGCACGCTTTGCTTGTGTCAGCGGGACAGACTGGAGGTTGTAGGGACGAGGGAGGGATTTTATATGTGTTGTGTGGTGTGTGAAAAATGTTCTGAATAAATACTAAAATATTTTAAATACTAACCAAATAACAACCAAAATGTAATTCATCTTATAAAAACTGAAGTACAGAGAAAAAAAAAAACTGCTGTTGGGCACCGGTACTGGTATCGGTACCATTTCGCTTAAAATGTGAACAGTACCCAACCCAGCTTTGTCAGCAATTAGTGCGAACTGGGCAGCTCTATTTTCCTGTGGTGGTGTGCAGAGAGAAAGATGCATTTTTAATACCGGTTTCAATCTGCTTGACGCAGTGTTAATGGAGCCTGCAGCAACAGACAGATTCCTCACATCCTAATGGATTGACTCGTAGTTT
The DNA here is from genome assembly GCA_027495735.1 of Lutjanus campechanus. Taxonomy (NCBI): domain Eukaryota; kingdom Metazoa; phylum Chordata; class Actinopteri; order Lutjaniformes; family Lutjanidae; genus Lutjanus; species Lutjanus campechanus. Next base: position 9,333 of record JAJHUR010138791.1, read on the forward strand.
AATGAACTGATAACTGGCATCTGGACAAACACAGCACAGGATCCAACCAACACACACACACACACACACACACACAGACAAACTTACACACACACACACACACAGGCGCAAAATTGCCATATTCATCAGGGATGGGTGAAGAAATCAATTCATTTCATGCTGATAACATCCTCTGACCACTACTGGGTATACACACACAACTTGCAGAAAATATGCATCATTAACTTTTTTTTTTTCCCCTCCACCCCCTTTTTTTTTTAATCAGTTGCTGCTCTCTGCGTCGTAATGAATGCTGCTTCATGTGATTAGTTTCAGATTCCTGTTGGGTTATATCTTGGGACTAGCTGACATTAACAAGTGCCCTGTTGGTACTGTAAATTAGTTTCAACTTTAATACGACGATAACAACACTGGCGTGGACTCCCGAGTATATCACAACTCCACGTTTTTGTGATGCCTTGTAATTGAAAACTGCAGAACTGAGTTTCATTAGAGTTTGTGGAGCGGGCGTCACTGTTCATTACCCCTCATGACTGTTCGTTAGATTTAATTCGGCCCCCTAATCAGTGAGATGTCTTGCTTTACGGCTGTTGTATAAATCAAACTGTAAATTTCAGCTAACCAATCATACTCTCTTGGGTAGCAATGTAAACACATGTCGATCTGCATAAAACAATGCATTCATTACAGGCAAATACAGACATGCTATTTAAGAAGGAGCCCCCGTTACACTGTATTGTACTTAAACTTTGTACATGCACACTGTAAAAAATCATACACGAATTTAGTGGAATCAACTAATATTTCCTCATTAAGTTTTGTTTATTGAAGTTCATTAAACTTATGATTTCTAGTATTTATTTTCAGAACACTGAAGAACTTCTGAACACGAGTTTTTTGGCAACTTGAAGTCTTTTGCCTTGAAGTAATGAGATGAATGAATGCACTGTTCGGAGATCAATCAACTCATTAAATTAAGTCTCAAAGGAACATGACCGGCACATTAGCGGACTTCCCAGCATGCATTGTTTGAGGGCCGAAACACTCCTGAGAACCGTCTCCATCATACGAGCATGTTTTCTTAGAAAAGTTTCTTTGTTTTCAATCATTATAAAATTACACCACTTGTCTTTTCAGATTCTGTCAACTTTAAATAGCTTTTTTCAGTTGAAATATTTTGTTTTACAGTGCAGTGTGTGTGTGTCTGCCTGCACGCGTGTGCGCGCGTGTGTGTACTATTGAGATTAGTACAAGATATTATGTGGTGACAAAATAAGTGCACCAGAAGAGTACAATGAGTAAATGTAAAAATCAGACACAATGGTCTCTTTTCTGGGCAACAGATTAAATATAATTGCGGAGGGATTATTTAGGAAATGGCTGTAATCATCGTATTTATTCAGGAAATGGTGGCATTGGAGTAAAGTGCAGTTGGAAATAAGGATAATGAAGACATATGCCCTAGAATCAGGGAATAATGTGAAATATCCTTTAGAACATTGTTTTTCTAGGTCAAATTGGGATTCAAATGTGGGTCTTGGGAAAATGAAAATAGGCCCCCGAATTCTTCTGCAGATTTTGGTGTTTATATCGTCTTGCCAAAAACCCTCCAGAGTGTATTATAACATAAAGAAGTCTTGATTTAGTGCTATAGGCTAGTAGCTTAGCACTCTTTAAACAGGTTAACATACTATTATACAAGTCTGTGTTACAGTCCACAGCTTATTTTGGGCTCGCAGGAAAAATAATCCAAACAGCATGGCTTCCATTTAAAGGCTGTTAAAGAAGCCACACCGTTAAACAAGGTTGATAATAGGGTTGCTCTTTGAAATGGCTTAACATTACATGCTAACCATGATGCAGTCTGCTCCTTGTATCAGATTGCAGGAATGTGGAAACTTACCTCTAATTTCCAGGAGTTGAACTTCCACTGACACAATGTAAAGCTGAAGTGAATCATAAACACAGATATATCTCATGTTTGCATTCGGAATAAAAACATACCAGAGGTTTGTGTTTAACTTGTGTCAGGTCAGCTTTTGGGGGCTTTTCTAAGCATTTAGACAACCTTCAGCCGACCTCTGTCAGAGTTGTGACAGCCATTAAATAGATTGTGTGCTTTTCTTATGGCAAATAAGCACATACAGCTTAATAGGATCAAGTGAGCTAAGTTTAGACCGGCAGAGGCCACCGGTCATGCTATGAACATTTGGAGAGCTATATGGCCATTCCAGCATTAAAGGTCTTGGGGTCTTCTGTGGGACAAAAAAACTTGTTATTTAAAAAGAAACTCTTTGTTCTGCTTTCAGTCTTTTCTTCTCTCTTAAATTGAAAGGGTTTGAGGAAGTTAAGGGATTAGTAAAAGTAGTTAAGAAGGTCAGTCGGAGGACGACGAGGACTTCCTTTCCGGGGGCAGGTTGGTAGGTCACAAGTTCAAGGGGGACTTTCCTTTTTCTCTCAACAATACCCATGACTGATGACTTCAAGAGAAGTTTAAAGCTGGTGGAGACACAGTCCAGATCTTCATCTCGTCGTGCTGTTATCTGTTGACTGTGTTGGACTTCTCTGAAGTATTTAATTGGATGTTTGTGTCAGATACACACAGATGCAGCGGTCAGTAGAGCAGTTCAATAAACTGTAAATGTGCTAAATGAGCTAAATCAGGAGAACACAACTTTTTTTGTGTGTGTGTGGATTCAGAGGATAATAAACTACTGTAGTGTTTTCTAAGAGAGCATGTCTGCAATTGCTTTCAGAATTTATTACCTGTTCATATAATTAGCTAAAAATAATGGATAAACAGATATAGTCAGCTAAACAAATAGTCAGCTAAGAGTAATGGATTAACATTTCAAATAGGTCTAGTTTGCTTTTTTTTTTAAAGCTAAACAATACAAATAGTAAGCTTACAAAACTAAATGTTAAATAGTTAAAAAGTTAGCTCAAAATGCTAGATAGTTGAAATAGTTAGCTAAAAAGCTGTGTATAAACATTTCAAATCGGCCTAGTTAGCTTTTTTTTTTTTACAATTGTAATGGGTAAAATATTTGTCAAATTGCTGGTTAAATGTAATTGATAAAGAGCTGAAATTGCTAAAAATAATAAACAGTTCAAGTAGGCCTAGTTAGCTCAAAGTAGTGCATAAATAGTTCAAATAGTTAGCTAAAAGCAATGGATAACAGTTTGTATAGTTAGCTAAAAAATAATGGATAGCTAAGTCAAATGATTATCCAAAAGTAATGTAGTTATAGTTAAACGCAACAGATAAACAGATAAAACTGTTAAAATTAATGTATAAGAAGTTCAAATAGTTAGCTAAAAGTAAGCTAATGATGAGCAACTCAAGTAGTTAGCTAAAAGGAGGCTAATGGTAAACAGTAAAATAGTTAGCTAAAAGTAGCAAATAAACAAATGTGTTTGTTACAGTAACAATTGAAGGAGTTAGCTAAAAATAATGAATAAACCGTTTATATAGCCAGCTAAAAGTAATGGATAAACAGCTACAATAGTTAGCTAAAAGTAGTTAGTAGTGATTACTGAAATAGAAAGCTGGAAGTATTGCATTAATGGTTGAAATAAATGGTGAGGTTACTCGAGTTTCTAATATGACAGGGCTGTCAGGGCAAGTTTGACAAAAAAGGTGGTGAACCACTGAACTTCTGAGTGGGAGACATAAATTATTTGCATTTAAAAAATAATCTTCACTCTCATCTGTCAGGTTTTATAGTCCTGCTCTTTAGTTTGTGGAGGGGAGTAAAATTTATGAGAAATATATTTTGTTTATTCAATTCATTTGAAGTGCTCATATTCCATAGTTGTTGTGCTGACAAGGCTCTCTGCGTTAGCCGTTAGGTTTTTTGCAATTCATATTTGACAACAACACACATCCCTTTGAAGAGGACGAGAGCAGTGACATTCATGGATGAGACCGATTGTAAAATTGTGGTTCATATTTCCGTTTTTTTCCCCCTTGGACAGTGGACCCAGTGTTCCATGAATTAGCATTTCATGTATTGATTTATTCATTGTCACGCGTAGTAATAAGGGTCTTGGATCGAACTTGTTGTCGTCTTTGCCAGACGTTTCCACAAAAATGTACTTGTAAAGTAACAAATGATTGTACAGTAGAAAGCCAGCTTTTGTGCAGCTTTAGCTCTGTTGACCTGGATACTGAAGTGTTGCCAGGTTTAATAAACTCATCCATCCATGTTGTGGGATTAAATGGACTATATTAAAATCTGTTTTGACTAAATCTTCCTGAATCCTTGGAAAGCTTGTAAAGACATTGATCATCAGATATTTTTTGGGGGAAATATTCTGAATATTTCAGTCAACCAAACTCCCATGTTCTGTAGTGGAGAATCCTGATACTGACAGACAGTAATAGAACTGAACACAGATATTATAAGAATGTTTTAAATGTTTTTTCACCGATATTGAGCTATTTGCCAACACAACCCGACATTCATAACAAAAACTGTTGTCATACAGAATATATTTCAAACCGGGAACTGGAAGCAAAGTCTATTTATACAACAGTGAACAAAAGAAAATAGCCCAGTGAGGCTTTTTCTGAGATGACTGCGGAGCATTTTAAGAACCAAATCATTCAAAGACATTTTTGGCCTTTGAGGCACCTTATACCATTGGTGTTAAATTCACCATAACACCAACAAAACAATTTGATGTCAGTCTCTGAAAACATTGGCACTGGAAGAATTGTTCCGCTGTGACATTTCTCCCAAACATTCATGCTGGACATTATAATTTTATGAGTCATGTATAAACAATAAGGTTGGCTTTCGGCGTACTTTTTTTTCGGTGTCCATGAAATAGGCTGGTTGTTCACAATTTAGCATGACAGCAAGAGGAAAATAGTTTGTAAATTAACCGTGGAAAATGAATCAAACATGAAATCCGTCTATGTTTGACACCGAGTTGATCTCAATAAGCAGGTGTTTGGCCCTTGTACATTCAAACTATGTGATTTTAAGTTTAGTTTCAGCGATGCACACACCGCGGCACTGCCTTTACGTGCACCATGAGCGTACTTGAATCATCACTCGACAAAAACTAAAAGTAGGGGAGCCCAGGGACGGTAGTAACACCAATTGTTTGAATAACTCAGTGGTTGTTTATGCAAGATCTGTCAAACTTTGATGCACGGTAGTCATATTTGTCTACAAAAAATAAGACTCTGGATGTCTGGTACACAATCATAGGTTCTGTGAGTCTGTTGTTACAACCTACCCCACTAGCTGGGGATAGATGCAACTATGAGAGGTAATTTGCTATTTATGATGCACACTATCCAATTTATGAAAGAACTTTAGCGAATCATAACCCTAACCCATAAACAGTTTTGAATGAAGTGAGTCATTTAAAGTAACAAAAAATGAACCACATTTCTTTTTTGCCTTTAAGTGCTCAGTGCACACAATGTATAAATTATCTTCATTATAATGAAGTGTTACAACTGGCCCCAACCCAAGCAGCCATTACATAGCCAATTGTTTTAGCATGTGGGCTTGAAGGTAGCACGAATGCAAAGCTCCAAATTAAACTAGAAAAACTGCTATTTTATGTGAGTTAAACCACTGCATCTACAGTGTAAAAATGAATCGACAGTGTTACAACTAACCCAGTGTTACAACACTCCACTGTCTCCCCTACGTTTAGCTGTCTTCTTTACCTTTTCAACTGATTACATTTTAACACGGGACAAAACCAACTACATGACTATAAATCTCACTTTGCAGAAAACATCTGAATTTACTCACTTTACCCAGAAAAGGTGCAATTGGGTTTGCTAAGATGCAAATTACGCCAATTCTCTTCAAACCTGATTTACTTTGGAGGTTGGAGCTGGTACCCCATTTGCTATTTTTGGCATAGCTCTTATTCAGAGGAATAGCTGTATTACTTTGTGAGAGAAGCATTGAGTGGTCTGATTATGTATATCAAGCTCTGAAACAATGCTGGTATTGTAAATGAGTCAAACTGGGGTTGGTTCACTTAAAACTGATTGATTTGGAAGAAAAAGAGAAATAGAAGCAGAGGTACAGTTTTGTTAGCTGTTCTGAGCCAATCAATATTTTATGGATGATGGGTAGTGGTAAAACGCTGTTTTGTCTCAAATGCATGAAGTATAAACACAAAGTTTATTATGTTAAGCAATGCGTAACTTTGAAATAAAGTTGTAATGAACAACATGAGTAAGAGTATTCAAAAACAATACAGCCCTGGCTTAAAAGCAGTGTGTTTCCCAATACTGCCAATTACATGGAGATCCCTTCTGCCAAATGGCATTAAAATGACTACTACTATCAATATTTTGGACCAAAAAAGTCAGTGGGCTTGTAAAAAATATGTTGTTTGACTCTTTCTGGGGAAAAAAAGAAAAGAAAATGAATAAATGTTGATACTTAAAAGCATTGTGCTGATGGTTTCATGCTGCTCTTGCAACTAACATGGTGCCGTTCACATCGCAATATATTACCATCGTATTAACAAATACAATGACAGCATTTGAAAAGTTATGTATTTCATTGCATTTGGGAAATGTGTGAAGTTTTATTTGATTATTTTAAAGGAGAAAAAACAACTTTCATGTAATGGCAACATGACAATCTTGTTTACTCACTGGTCAAAATTACAATTTGCAATGTGATGTTTGACAGCATCCCACGGTCCATATTAAAATTTCATGTGTAACTTCAGATGTAGCCATTTATTAACCAAAACGAACACCATATGTGTAATAATAACAAATTTATATTTGAGTTGTTGTTTAGTGTTTAAACAATACTAAGAGTCTAACAGCCATGCTAGCAGCTAGTGAGGCTGTACTCAGTTCTTTGAGCTGAATGTTGCTAACATGCCCACAGTGTCTGTGCCAAAATGCTGATGTTTATCAGGTTGTGTTTGCCCTGTTCCCCGTCTTAAAGGGATAGTTCACCCAAGAATGAAAATTCAGTCATTATCTACTCGCCCTCATTGCGAATGAAGGCTGGGTTAAGTTTTTTTAGTTCGCAAAACACTGCTGGAGTTTCACAGAAAAATAACGTTGCAGAAATCCCAAATAGTGGAAGTGAATGGCAACCAGTTTTCAAATGTAAAAAAAAACCCAACAGAATAAAAACATAAAATGCCTCCATACTGCTCGCCTGGTGTAATCCAAGTCTCCTAAAGCCCCGACATGACAAGTTGACTAAAAAAATGAATCTTCACTCTTAGCTCGGAGCTATGCTCATGTGCAGATGCACACGTCTGAACTGGGTGTGTGTGTTGTGACAGCATGTTGGGGCTTTAGGAGACTTGGATTACACCAGTTTTTTTTTTTTACATTTGAAAGCTGGTCACCATTCACTTCCATTGTTTGGGAGATTCTGCAACGCTGTTTTCCTGTGAAACTCCAGCAGTGTTTCCTGGACTAACAAACTAAACCCGACCTTGAATCGGCATGAGGGCGAGTAGATAATGACTGAACTTTCATTTTAGGGTGAGCTATCTGTCTAAGGTTCATTTATGCTTAAGGTTAGATACGAATCGGACAGAGCCTTCTGTCAGTACTGTGCGTTCATTTAATCCATATTTGTGCATGTTTTCTGAAAGCTTATGGATGTGTCACAGAACAGAGCTCTATCAGTGTTAGTCGTGGAGGACAGTGAGGCAGTTTAGCCAATAGTTTAAGCAAGACACGACCATGAGACACGATGAAAAGCTTTTGAAATCCCAAAGTATTGAAGTTAGTGAAAAGAATTGTCCGTCTCAAAAGTTGCCAGGCTCTTCTTCTTCTGACTAACTTTCGACTCTGAGCAGCATTCGGCTGAGACTGATGGGAATGCCATTCGTTTTGCAGGTATTTGCAAAGTTTTTGATGAAATGAAATTTTGATCTGAAGGAGAAACTAGAGTGGTGGCTGAAGAAACATCAGCAAAGTTGTTACAATTCACCCTGAGTCAGACATAAATGTCTGTACTAAATTTCATGACAATACATCCAATTACGGTCAAAACCACGGATGTAAACCTTGTGGTAGAGGAAATGTTAAGGGACCACCAGTTCTTTTGGGGACCATGAATGTCTGTGCAAATTTTGATGACAATCCATAACATAGTTGTTGAGATATTTCAAAGTGGTGGACCAAAGTGGTGGACCGACCCACCGACCACCCAGCGTTGTCATCCACGGACAAAAAGAAGCCATTTGAACTGATGCCTTTTCTCTCCGGTCCTCCACTGTAAAGTGGCTTTCTGCCGCTTACTTTCCAAAATACAAAAGCCACTAAATAACACAATGTGAAAACACAATACACAACACCACAGGGTCCATTTTGCTTTGTCTGACCATAAACTCTGTCTGACCAAACACTTGAACGAACATCAAGTTCACTTTGATTTATTTTGCTTTCAGACTCAAAAGCTGTTGAGAAGGTTGAAAAGGTTTCAACAGATTGTTCAGAGCTGCTGACCCTCATCGTGAAATTCCCTGCCACAGTTTTTTTTTCCTGAAGTCACTGTTCCATGACCGTACTTGGGATGCTGTGAGAAAATAGCAGGCCAATACAATGTTTGTGAGCGAGAGTGATGTTTTGCCTTGACAGGCAGCGTAAGATCTCTCAACACTTCAGGACCCATCTGAGTCCTATTCATTTCATTTATGACCAGATGTCTTATAGTACTTGGTCACTTTTTTTTGTCCTAATTGATTGGAAAAACATCTGAAAACATCTTTTGACTGGTCCTGATAGACTTGGTTAAGTTATTCTTTCACTTTAGTTTCATAAACTGAAACATTATAGCGTTTTTGTTGGCATTCATTCCACAAAGTTTGTAATATTACTGGTACAGTTGAGTTGTGTGGGAATCTCTCCTTACATACTATAATCAGAATGAAAAATATTGTGATGAATATTGTGAATCATGATGATTTCTGAAAATAATGTAGGCTATTTTGTCTGGATCACCAACCCCCATGTGGACAGCAGCTGTCAAAAACATACCACTGAAATCTGGAGGATGTCGTATCGTAGCACAAAATATTCCTCTCAGAGGTGTCAAGTGTCATTTCAAAGTGAGTAATAATGAAGTGGCTGCCAAGTGCAGTAAACCCCCTTCTGTTTCTTTTAAAACCTTAAAAAACAAACCTATGGAGAGGCCAGGGTTGATGTGAGCCATAGTAAAGTGAGAGTCAAACTCCACCTGTGGTTACATACTTTAAACCGTGCCTGGACCCTTCGCTGGCAGCGCCTGACATTATCCTGGAAAACGTCCAAAAGGAGCAGAGTTGGAGCCAAACAGTGGGATCAAATAGAGGACTAAGCATCATACAAAAAGTTGTGCAAAGTAATCCTTCATTTTGCACCCCAGTAACACATCTGGAGGGTCTTAAATCAGCCAAACACTACGTGAAAGGCATTGTTCTTTTTATTGTACTCTTTGCTCTGTTACTTTTATTCCCCTTCCTTAAATATCCTTTTTGTGCTGACGCCATGATTATGTCACAATGTTAGCTACAGGCAAAACCAAGCAAAAACCAAAGGCAAACGTGAATCACTTGGGTAGTAGACCACATGACCAAGTGAAAAGGTTAGTTTTTTCTGTTGTTAGGTGCCAGAATCGAAGTAGTAATGGCTCAAAATTTAAGTTTTATCGTATACCAGCTGCCACTGCCAGTCAAAAAAAAGATGAAGACAACTATGGTTAAATGCAATAAGATGAGGTGTGTGCAGAAATGTACAACTGATCACCTTCTGAATTCAAGTTTATCTGTTTTACCGAACTAAGACGAGCTTGCCTTTATGCCTTGTCAGCTCTGTAAAACACACTTCATTTAAAGTCGACAGACAGAGATAAAATAAAACTCACCAAAAACCGTCTTGGTCAGCCTTTCCACTGTTATATCTATCACCAATTCTGGTTTGGTTGAAATAAATCCTTTATTCATTGTGTCAGATGGGAAAATAGCCTGGCTCTGCGGGCTGTTTTCTACTCAATTGTCCTCCAGCTAAGTGGGTACTGTGCTGCTGAGTGCATCGCACAGCAGCACCGATCACTTGTGCAAGGCGATTAAACTAGCAAAATAACATGACAAAAACAAACCAGCGATGGATATATTGGTCCAACCGCCCAACCCTGTGGCAACAGTAGAAAGACGGTCCATCTGTTGAGTGAGCGCGTATGGGTCAGCCAGTTAGTGTGAACTTTTTAAACTAATACTTGAGGTCCTGGAGAGTGGGAAAACCCCAACCCTAACCCCAACCCTAACCCTGTATTCCGAAGAACTTCTATTTTCTTCAGCCAACATATTTAGGGAGTTGTTTTGCCTCCACCAAAGATCTGCCCCCCAAACGCATCATGTTTGCCAACAGAAAGGAGTCTATAGAGTGACATACTCTCCCAGACTGCAGGAAGGCTGGCAAATACAGAAAGGACAAATGATTACATGACACAATGAAATAGGTAGGTTTTTGTGCAGGCTCAGGATTGGAGGTTAGATCAAGTTATTTAGATTAGTAATTAGTGTGGTTGTTTTGTATTTTTAGACCCAGTGTCACAAAGTCATCACTTGGGGCAACTTTCAACACCCAGGCAATTAATGTCAAGCTGTGTCTCTTCAAAAACTTTCATCAGCTCCATAGCATTACTGTAATTATCTCGAACTTCTAACATGATGACAGTGTTCCTCTTTGGCGGTCTGAGGGTCAAAAGAGTTTTCAAAATGATTTGCATAATAACTCTTCACAGTATTGTTTCTGCCTGAAATTGGATCTGGATCTTTTCTGCGGTGCAGAACCAGACAGGGAAGATTGTTCCTCTCGGTTACTTTGACTTCCAATCATTTTGATCCTGACAGCTCTTTTAATGTTGAGTGGAAAGAGCAATTTTCCTTCCGAGATATTATCCATTCCATTGCAAGATGACAAGTCCTCCTCAAATGCTGAGAGTTCCCATGTACTACTGTGTAACCATAGGAGCTCAGTGTTTAATTTCCAGCAGAGCTTTACCCTTTGACTAAATTGTAAATGCACACAATTTTTTTGGGCAGTGAGCAAACAAAAATGAAAATGTGTTTCCAGCCGCCTGGAAAACGCCGCACGCATTGCCGGGAGGCGGAGGTCATTTTCAGAGAGATCCTCCCAATTTCCAAACCGAGAACTACCTGCATACAATACGACCCTGTCAGGTCTTCAACATGTACAAGCTGGCAAAGCGTGTAATTGTTTTACTCCTCCAGCTGAGCTTTAGCAGATTGATAGTGTTGACAGGAAAATGGCAAACAGGAAAACACTGTCTAGATAAACAAATTAAAAACCGGGGCATCCGTGCTGAAAAGAAAAGCTAAAAAAAAAAAGGAGAAAGAAACAGGGATGTCAGCATGAAGCACACTTTTGTGGTAAGACAGTGTGTGTTTCCTTTTTCCACCTCAGCTTATATATAAACAGAGGCTAAATACGTAATGAAGCCTGAGATTTTGAGGTGTTTTTTTGTAGTCCAAAGGCAATATTTTTCAGTGGCTCGTCCTCATCCTGCTGGTGGGGTGGTTTGACTGTGAGAATACTCGAAGAATATGAAACTTATACAAACAAAAGGACAATCAAATTACTGTCTAAAATGTATTATATTCTTGTGTTTTGCAGGACCTCCGGGAAAGCGAGGAAGAAGAGGCCGCAATGGAGAACCTGGTATGTACATCTGTGTGTGTGTGTGTGTGTGTGTGTGTGTCTGTGTGTATGTGTGTGTGTGTGTGTGTGTGTGTGTGTGTGTCTGGCATAAAATCACTGAAGTCTCAATCCAGAAACATTCAAGGAATAATTCAGGAGGACATCAGCAAATCATACTGCACTTACAATCATGTAAAAGTACACTGTATATCTTTGGAGGCCAAAATAGGTTATAGATGTGTAATTTGTGGCCGGGTGGTTTCAGTGTTCAGTTGGATTGTTTCAGCTTCAGTCGCTATAGAAACACTAGATTTTCACAGCAACACTGCACCATTAGCAATGAAGGTGCTAACTAGAACCATAAAGGGTTCTTCGGCTCGGTTCCAGTAAGCCTTTATTTTTTCCCACCGACATGGAACCAGTCTTGTTCCGGTTAAAGCACCTAATTTTGAACTATGCTAATTTTGAACTTTGAGCGGTTCCACCCAAAAATAAACTGGTTTGGAACTCCAAAAGTTGATTCCCAGCTGGAACCAAAAAAAGCAGGTTTTCCTGGAGAACCAAATTGAGCTTTTCATATTCTGCAGGTCGTTGTCAGGTCATCAACACTGGTGGAATCTGTGTAATTTGTGAGCACAGTCAGGTTCCAAGAATCTTCAACGGAACTGGTTCAAGAACTAGAGCTCATTCAGTGGAAAAGGGCCCTCAAGAGAGTTCTACCTAGATCCCAACATAAAGGGTTAAACCTGGTACCATTTATGAAAGGTTTCACCCAGAACACCCTATGAGAGGTTCTACAGAGGACCCATCTGTGGAGTATTGATTAAACCCAGAACCCTTGCTGGGCGTTCTATGCAGCACTTTTCCACCTTCTAATGGTGCTAAGAAGAACTCACCAAGAACTTTCTTTTTATATTCCAGAGGTTTTATCTAGAATCCACCCAGTGGGTTCTACCAAGAATGCTTTTATATGATCATACAAAGAACCTTTTGATGAAAGAGTTCTTTAAGAATTTTAGAAATCCTTGAGGAACCCCGTCTTCAAAAAAAGGTTCTTTGTAAGACTTAGGGTACCATTAAGAACGCTTTTCCTCCCAAGAACTCTTGGTGAACCATTTATTCAAAAAAGGGTTCTTCAGAAGCAAATGGATCTGGGTAGAACCTCAGCCCCTGAGGAAGAGCCCTTTTGGAACCCTTATTTCCAAGAGAGACTGTTTGCTGGGCCGCGTAGAAGAACCCTTTTTGTTTCCGCTTGGAACCCTTTCAGAGAGTTCTACCTAGAACTCAGCGTCAAAGGTTAGAACCAGGTGCTATGGAAAACCCATCTATGGTGTAATGGTTCTACCCAGAACCTTCTCTGGGGGTTCTGTCCAGCACCTTTCCACTTCCTAAGGGTGCTAACAAGAGCTCACCAAGAACCTTTTTATAAGGGTTTCCTCTAAAACCCACACAGGGGAGTTTCCATCAAGAACCCTTTTATATTATGGTACAAAAAAACCTTGACTCGCCCTTGATGAAAGAGTTCTTCAAAAAAGAGGCAAATAGTTCTGGCTAGAACCTCAGCCCTTTAGGAAGAACCCTTATTTCTAAGAGTGTGAGAGAGTGTTGGGAGTATGAGAAGCTAAAGCACAAACTTGTTGAAGCTGATGACGTCCACATCTTAAATTTTTGAGGCACACTAACCCTCCTCTGCTGATCTAAGACATGATGTAGTTATGTTCAGTTTATATGTAATAGCCCACGCTTGCTTAGCTGCTACAACAAGTTGTCGTAATGCATTCAGGATCTCCAATCTCCCCTCCCTCCTCCCACACACTCTCTCCTGAGCTGACTCAACAAAGTTGGCCGAGCCGAGGCCTCGGGTATCTAGGAAAAAGGACATGTTGTGCGGCGACACTCCCACAGACGGAAAGTGTCGCCACAAATTGAATTCGCAGCGAGAACATGTACTTGGCAGGGAGCTGCGTGCACACTCCGCTCACCTGATAGTGAAAGCGATAATGGGCTCTGGAGTGTGCTGTGCGATCCTGCGTTGGGGGGCGCAGTGCAGCAGAGCGCAGCCAACGCTTTGGAACAAAAGTACTGCCCTTGTAAAAAGAAATTAGAGAGACAGGGCAAAGCAAGGTCCCAATTTTAAGTGAGGTAGAGTAATAAGGGAGCGGGTTTGGTTTCACAGCCTGAGAAACAAACAGTGTGTCTGCGAGGGGAGAAAAAATACGCATGGTTTTTTACCACCAAATCCAGCCACTGCTTTTTAAGGTCACAGGAATCAAACCTCATCAGATGAGATCTGTTATTTGAGTATCAAAAGCTCTATTGCTTCCTTTACTCTTTTGATTTTGCCTGTTGTGGTCATGTTCTGCATTTTGAGACGTGGATCAGTGCGGTGTGGCTCCCTGCCTTTTCTTCTTGCTAATACACTCTTAGAAATAAAGATGCGAACTAGAACCATAAAGGGGTCTTTGACTTGTCCCCATAGGAGAACCTTTTATAGTTCCTGGCAGATGGTATAAAGCTCTCACTAGGATCCCTTTCAGTGTTCTACCTAGAACCCAACAGAAAGGGTTATACCTAGAACCATTTGTGAAAAGTTACACCTAGAATCTCCCCTATGAGAGGTTCTACTGAGAACCCATCTATGGTGTAATGGTTCCACCCAGAACCTTCTTTGGAGGGTCTGTCCAGAACCTTTCCACCATCTATGAGTGACCTCAAGAACCCACCATGGGACTTCTATCAAGAACTTTCTTATATTCCAAGGGTTTTATCCAGAACACACTCCAGGGGTCCTATCAAAAACCTTTTCATATACCAAGTGTTTTACCTGGAACCCACCTAGAGGGTTCTACTGAGAACCCTGTTGTGCTATGGTACAAAAAACCCCTTGATGAATCCTTAATGAAAGAGTTTTTCAAGGCTTTCAAGATGAACCCCTTTAGAACCTCAGCCCTTCAGGAACTCTTATATCTAAGAGTGCACTGGACTAATCCAGTGTATGATGCGAAAGCCATGCAAAGATGAAAAAATGAGAAATCAGACAACAGTTCAATGTTCTGGTTTGCTGCAGATCTGAAATACCGCCAGCCTTTGTTTATGCAGTGCTTAACTTTCCAATAAACATCCACTGTGCCAGCATATTTCAAATGGCACCATTGTGCAAGACAGTTTTTTTTTTTTCTTCAGTTTCTGCTCAGCCAGAGCGAATGTGAATGGCTTCCTCTTGACAAATCAATTGGAAACAAGCAAGCAATCATAGCCGCTCACAATGTCTGGACCCCGGTGACACAGTGGTCTGTTAAAGGCAAACAATAGGGAACAATCAGGATGACAGGCCTTACCGTTCTGTGTAATGGCCTAAATTACAGCACTAAACTAGGCTCGAGTATGTTGTCAAATCAGACATATTTGGCTCGAGTTTGCCTTCCTGAAATAGTGTCTCACCTGCAGGAGAGACTGTTTTATTGAGGGGATAGTGAGGATTATTTGAAGTGGGGTTGGATGAGGCGCTTACTGTCTGTGTATTAGCTTAAGTAGATGGTGGCTGATGCGCCCCCAGTTTGGAGAAGCAGAGAGGAGCACCAGCACAGAAGCTAAGCAATTTTAGCCCCTCGAGAAAGATTCCTTCCCAAAAAGTCCAGATTTATCAATATTTAAGTCTATGCTTTTACTTTGCTGTCAAATATTTCTCCCTCCAAACCAACCAAACTCCATTGGCAAAATCAGTCATTTAACCTCTCAGAACACGGTAGGTGCTGGTCTACCATCGCCTCAATTTGTCAGTCTATTTGTGTTATTGTGTGACTTTGGTGAATCCAAACTATCCTTTTAATGCACCGAAGTCACACAATAACACAAACAAACTAACAGATTGAGGCAGTGGTACACCAGTAACTGTGCCCCGTGTTCTGCAGGAGAATTACTGATTTTGCCCATGGAGTTTGGTTGTTTTGGAGAGAGCGATATTTGGCTTATATTAACTGCAGTGTCCTGTCAAAAAAAGGCTGGCTGACTGCAAGGTTAAGCAGTAAGAATTGTACACAAGTGATATTGAGTTTGTCCTTTTTCAAGTGCACCTTGTTTAAGTGGTTAAATTAAGTATTGTTGCTGACCCTGTCCACAGCAGGACATTGCTGGCTTCCGTGCTGGTATTCCTCTCTGCTTTATCTATCCCGGGACACACCAACCAGCATCTACTGTAGCTAAAACACTGACTATTGATAAGTACCTCATACAACCCCATTGCAAATAATCCCAACTATGCCTTTAATGTCATGAACTCTGAAGTTAACCACTTTTCACACCAGCTTTTTATCTGCATGTTTACTGGTTATGTGCGGCTTCCACAAAGGCAGCCATGGCATTTAAAAAAGCAATACTTCAGAAGTTCTTGTCCAGAGAAAGTCATTTAAAATTTTGGCACTTTAAATGCTCAAAAAGTGATTCTGCATATTAACATCCAATTATGGCTCAGTTATTTCTGCCGCATTTACTGTTTGGACAAGTTGGTGAGCACAAACAAGTGGAAACAATATTCTCTGTGAAACTCACAGACGCATTCAAAACAAATATGAAAGGCACCGGCGCTGCATTATTGGAGCCCAGTGTCAAAACTCAGTGCGCCCGTTCCACAGGAGAAAACCTGAGAAAATATTGTGGAGACATTATTTATACGAGTGAAAAATGCAGTCCTTGATGGGCACAGTCGTGCTTGCATTCTGCACTGTAAGCCTTCTGCAAATCCAATTTCCCTCTTTTAAGTTCTCAAAACTGGTGGATGTTGAAGGGAGGCATATTTAATTCATGATTCGCTTTAACCAAAAGTAACTAAGCCGCAGCGAGTTCCCCACAAATCCATGGTGAGGTGTTTTGCAGTTTACTCATCTACAAAGGCGAAGCTTTCGCCCAGACTTGGCTGCAACTGACAGAGAGAACAAATAGGAAAAAGACACGGTGATATTTACCTGTGCATTAAAAATGAATGGGATACTTCATTAGGATCTCTTGTTTGTTTACCGGTAACATATGGAAAGGAAAAGTGTGGCATGACAGTTTAGGATGAAGAAGTTTTTGTAGCAGTGAAAGCCACACTCTCAAACTGTTCTAGCAGGTGGTCAGTGTTGGAAAGTGTTAGAAGTTTCCTCACATATTTTCCTGACGTGAATAATCAGCACTTTTCACCCATGAACCTGCCTTCACAAAAGGAGGAATTGATGCTCAAACCTTGCCGGTTGAGCATTTTAAACTGACAGTGGTGCATCAATGTCAAGTATGAAAAAAGCAGCTCTTTTTTTCCAACAAATCTGGTGGCACTTTATTTTACAGCACACTAATAGGAGGTAACAGACCATACTTATCTTAATGTATCCAGAAAAATAATGTTCTTCATGAGAAAGTATTAGACCTTTATTAGACTTTTTTGGAGGATAAATAGGGACATATTAGATCAGAACTGTACTGTAAACTAAACTCCTTCTCTTCTTGTCCAATACTTTCTAATTCTTTGATCAAATTACATTATCTGCCAACGATATCACAATAGTGATAATAGTTTGTGAAGTCAGTCACCCATAGAAAAAATATTCCTCTGCCTCCATAATTTTGGTAAACTTGGTTTACATATTGTTTTTAAATGGAGGAGTAGCAGATATGTGATTTTAGTTTAGTTTACAGTAAAGTTCTGTCCTAATGTGTCTCTAATTGCCCTCTAATAAAGTCTAATAAGAGTCTAACAGTGGAAAACAATACACTTTAGCTCACAGTACTGTTCTGTTGTAGTGTGTCCCTAAGCGCCCTCTAAGAAAATCTAATAAAGGGTCTAAAACTGTCTAATAAAAAACACGTTTCTACCTTTCATCTAAGTTGATCAAAGTACTTATTAGTGACCACAAATAAATGGCTCTTACTGAAAAAAACGTGACCTTAAAAGCCCCACTGCAGCTTCTTTGCAACCTTTATGTCAGTTTAGAGCACAATAACAACTTTCATCATCATGTGAGCAATCGCATACCCAATGCAGTGACTTCAGTAACCTTTACAGTCTTTTGTCACACTGGTTAGCAAAAGCAGGACAGTGACAAACTGTGGAGGGGAATGACTAGAGGTGCCAGCATGAGAACAGAAAGTGAAAGTCTGAATGAAGCTGGAGCTTTGATGGTGGATTATTTAACATTATGTCACAGACTATTTAGTTTTACATGGATTATATTCCAGTAAGTAATGTTTTTAGTCTAACTAAGGCTATAAAATTAAAAAATCTGAAGGTCTATACCTTTGAGGTGGCAATTATATAAGTAGCAGCATACTGCTTTTATCACAGAATTTCTTTGATTTTTCCATGGTAGTTGAGAACTTTGTAGTGAGACATTCGACACAGTGGGACATGTCAGAAAACACACAGCGGAGCAGGTTTATTAAAAGCTAAGTGGTCTACTGTAACTCAACGATCCATAAAACAACGCTACAGAAGTGCAGCCCGGCGAGGCTCAAACACACGGCTCCTTAAACGCTCCAGCTGCTGCAGCGATTTGCACTTTCCCCTGGTCATGAAGAAGAACAGTTCAAGGACATAGGACTTGTAAAGAAAAAAAGTAAACCTTTTTTTTTTTTCAGGGTTAAAGCAGCTGGGTACCTTTTTAATAAGAACCTAAAGACCTAAAATGATTTGCAGGGTTCTGGGGAGCCGTGAATTGCATTGGCACACAGTCCTTTGAGCAGCAGTAATTGGAAAAAAGACGAGTGTCACCTCACAAAAACGTGGGGGGATTTTTTAACAAGCGCGCAACCTCTTGTTGCAGTGAAATTAGAGCCACTTACAAATATTAAATGTGATCACTAGATCTTGTGGCCATTGTCGGGACAACTGCATGGAAAATAGATGTGAATCTTTATCACAGCGATATTGTTCGATATTGTAGGTGTGGTTATGATAAAGGGTGTCTGTCTGTTCTGTGTAGCCAGTGAACGCATCATGGAAGAGATGCATCTTCAAGTGTTCCTTTCCAAAGGAATAATTCTCAGCAAGAGTCTAATTTCCCATCTTAGTTATTTGGATATGTGGTTTTAGTGGAACATTGATGATCTGAGTCTGTTTGATCTCTGATTGAAAACACACTAACCAAGTTTTTTTTTTTTTTCCTTTCTCTTTCAGGACCTCCTGTAAGTATGCCTGCTTCACATCTTCTCCAACTGTGATAACCATGGGAAGGTAAAAATAATAAAACATGAATGCATGATGCAGCCCGGCTACTATTGAAAGGGAAATTTTGGCATAAAACCATAAAATCACATTAAAATATTAAACCTTTTCAGGAATACACTTACTTGCTTTCTTGCTGGGAGTTAGATGAGGAGATCGGTAAAAATCTCTTGTCTGTATACAAAATAGGAAGCTACAAGCAGCAGCTCGTTAGCTTAGCTTAGCATAAATACAGGAAATAGCTTGTATGGCTCTGTCTTAAGGTAACAAATGAGGTTACCAGGCAACCAATGGAGACTCCAGGAAGTTGTTTAAATTGCTGGAAAACCACAAATTGACCCTTCCTAAGTCCCGCCCCTTTGTGCTCTGTATTCTAATGACAGTTGAGCAAGCTTGGTACCTCAGTCAACTTTCCCCTTTCCTGCTTCTTGTACGCAGTATTTTTTTTTTCCCATGGCAAAGGCATGTCTTGCTAATATAAGTGAGCCAGTTACAGTAGCTAGCCTTTTGCTAACATTAGGGAAGTTAAGACTCATGTTGCCTTTACGAGTAAAGGTGAAAGTTTACTAAGGTACCGAGTTTGCTCAACTGTTATTGGAGCACAGAGCAAAAAAGCGATGGGACTTCGGAAGGGTCAGTTGTCATTTTTTACATTTGAACAAGGCCAGGTTAGCCATTTCCGGTCATTATGCTAAGCTAAATTCAACTGTTGCTTTGGTATCCCCTCTCTGCAAGAAAGCAAAAACCATATTTCCTAAAAGGATGAACTGTTCCTTTCAGTATGATGCAAAATATTGAACTTTGAAAAGCTGTAAAACAAACAAAAAGGTATTAAACTGTTTTCACAAGTGATGTAAGAAACATCTGATTATGATAAATTTGCTTCCAGAAATCTCAGCTGGACCTCACAGTCTGACTCTATTATTAAAATCATCTCTTCATCCCTGCCTTCCCCTAATGGGGACCCTTTTCCCTGTCATTTGGGCAGTCTGGTTTGTAATATTCTTGCTACCAGCCTCCGGCCCTGCCAGCTCCCTGTACCCGAACAGATTATCTCACCTCATTACGCTGCCGGGTGATCACAGATTCACTGCCCTGAACAGATGGAAAACTTTCCCCACAGATGAAGACAAACCCATACATACATAAGCACCGGGGTTTGTGACAGTACGCTGTGTAACCGGGTCAGGCGGGCGCTGTATTTGTGTGCTCTGTTAAAATTATTTATAGTCCAGAGGCAAGTGTGATTGAATAGGTATAATAGCGTGTGCCGACTGAGCCGTAAAAGTTGTAAGTTAATCCTCAGCGCCTTCTCAGACACTCGCTCCTGGGGTTCTGGGACGTAAGTAAGTGCAGGTGGTCTCACTTCTCAGCCTCTCTGGCCAGGCCTTACATCTGACAAATAAAATCTTACTGTGAGATGTCTCAAGAGCCAACTGAAGCCCGAGAAGTGTTGTCCCTGAAAAGTGGGATTTGCCAGTTAAGACCGTACTTGTGGGATTGTTCCTTTGGGTGTGACACAGTAAATCCAGTGCACAAACAGTAAGTACCTGCCAGTGCTGCAGTTGTGGCCAGCAAATCACTCTCTGATGAAGTCATTATAGGGAGCAGAAGGTGTTGTAAATGTTTGGTGGGGGTCCTAGTTTTATAGTAGGCATAGGTTTAAAGAGACGGTTCACGCCAAAATCAAAAATACATATTTTTCCTCTTACCTGTAGAGCTTTCATGCATCCAGATTGTGTGAGTTGCAGAGTTTTGGAGATATTGGCCGTCCCTTGAATGTAATGGAACTAGATGGCACTGGGTAATGTCTCTCTTCAGAAATTCTTTTCAGGCAACCTTATGGTCTGAGCAAGTTAGCTGCTGTATGCTGGTAATAGTTGCACAGCAAATTGTTGCAAATGATTTGGATGAAATAAGGATAAATATCGATAAAAATTTAAATACAGAAGCATCACAAACACAGACGCATAACAAGCTAACGCTAGCCGGTCTAATTTTAGTCCTGCAATGTAAATGATCACAAAAAGCAACATGAAAATACAGTTACGAGCATCCAACATACTACTTTTGTTATTAAGTTGAGGCTCAATGAGGCTTAACGTCAGTCCAACATTGCCACAGCCTGCTAGCCACAAGCCACACAACATGCTAAAGCTAAGTTCAACAGTTCAACCTACAAAATGAACAGTAAAACAACATAAAACGTGGCAAAACTTGCAGCTTTCAAGTTTAAAGTCTGGTCATGGACAGCCGGTATCGATCCATCATTGAGCCTGATCTGTCGCTGTCATATTCCTTGAATATTTTGAAGCACAGATTTATTTATTCAACACGTATTGAAGTGGAAAACAAGAAAGGCCTTCCCTCATGAAAAAAAAGTTGTTGTGGTTGCTCTCCATCCCCTGCTGTTGGCTCGTCAATAGGGTGGTATTTCAAAATTGTGGTTATTGCAACTGCTTGTTCGCATCATACGTCTGAGAATGTGCACAATCATCGCTCCAAACGGACACACGTGGCAGCCATGATGTGTATGGATGCACATGCAAACATATGCAACAATATCTCAGACCCTAGCAGATGCATGATTCCTTCTCTGTGATGAAACACATCTGTAGAAAATAAATAGTTCCTTCATAAAACTGCCCACACAAAAGTCTGACTTGAGTAACCAGGTGATGAATAGGACTATGAGAACCACAAGCCGAGTGCCATTTGGTTCAGTTATATGTGAGAGAAGGCAGACATATCTCCAAAACTCAGTAACTCACACCAAAACAATATAGAATGATAAAAAGCACTACAGGTAAGAGAAGAAATATGTACCTTTGATTTTGGGGTGAACTGTCCCTTTAAGTAGAACCCATACAGCATGAAACTAAAAAAAGCTATAATTTACAGTACAGACCAAAAAAACTAAAAGTCTAGATGACTGACTGCATTTCTAAAAACAGAAAAGTCTTCAAAAAATGCAATGATCTGACAATGACTCACCCGATGGTCACCAAATCTGTTTCCGACATAAAAAAAAAACCCTTTGCCAGTTACTTAAAAAAGAGACAGTAGTAAGTGATCTCATGTGGTTTCTCATTTGGTATGCCCACCCGGGGGATGGCAGGGGACATGTCGCTATGAATATTCAACAGCTCCCTCCATAACTCTGGGAACACTGCGTAAATTGTACACAGCCCTCCGAGCCAAACAAACGGACCACTGCTGAAGCCATTACAGATTCCTGTGACTTAATCATTACTCAGCCGCCGATGAACAGACAGACAGGGACCTGCGGTTGCAGAGACAAGGGAGAGAATAGGTCTCCTCAATCAAAACTCATCGGGAAGGATCCTCGTTCGCGGCTTGTGATCGGTGTTTAGACGTGGAAAAGTGATTTGCTTTGTTTTCATCTCCTCTTCTTTTTCCACCACTTGGGCTTTTGTGTCAATTAAATCAGGGGGTCAGTTGTCTGATGTTTAGTCGGGTATCTCCTGCCTTTCTGCCAGACAGATTGGAAAAATATTAAAGGGTTAGTTTAGATTATTTAATATGGGGTTGTATGAGGTACTTCTGGGTGTAGTAGATGGCAGTGGGCACGCAGGAGAGGCAGAAAGAGACCTCAGAAACCGCCCTTATATAAGCCAAATTCGCACTCTCAAGACTCCATAGGCAAAATCATCAATTCTACCTCACAGAACACAGTTGCTGGTCCACTACTGCCTCAATCTCTTAGTTTGTTTGTGTTACTGTGTGACTTCTGGGAAGACAAACTATCCTTTTACGGCACCGACGTCACACAGATAACACAAGCCAACTAACTGATCAAGGCGGTGTTGGGCCAGCAACTCCCTTGTTAAAATTACTGATTTTGCCCACGGAGTTTGGTTGGTTTGGAGAGAGTGATATTTGGCTTATATAACGGCCCTTTCCTGCCAGAAAAGGCTGTCCGATGGCAAAGGCTTTTGTTTTCAGGCTAACGTGACACTGACATTGACAACTGACAGTTATAAACAGCTGATCTGCTTAGGGTTTAGGACTTGTCCTCCCTTGTCATTGCCGCTTTACGATGTTGGGTGCTTCTTGTGCTCTTGCAATGTCCCTGCAGCCTGCCTGAGCTTTGCCAAGTCTGGGGCATAGATTTTTGCAGGTGCAGTTGCACCTTTAAATGGCTAAAATACCCTTTGTTGCTGACCCTGTCCACAGCAGTTCATAGCTTAGCTTCCATGCTGGTGCTCCTCTCTGCTTCTCCTAACTGGAGGCATACTGACTGCCATCTACTGTAGCTAATACACTGGTTTTCGATAAGTACCTCATACAACTCCTCCCTCAGATAAACCAGACCATCACATTAAGAGAGACATGTTACAGATACGGGCCGAGGTGATTTTCAACTCTTGCATCGTTTACAAGAAGACCATTTTGCCTCATCTTGCCACCGAAACCAGAGAAATGTTCTTTACTGTACATAAAGGTTAGTAGCGTCCGTGACATGACAGCTGAGGCAAAAATTATCATGTCTTCTCTTTTCATTTTTTATCTCTTTCCCTCATCTTCCTGCGGCTCTTCAAGGGCGGTCCGTGTCAAAACATCAACCCCAAGCACCCACCACTGTGTGTGCACACCATTTAGCACCAATCAAGCATAAAACACCATCCCTGAGGCTGCACTCGAGTACCCACTAACACCACCCGCCGACTGTACTTTTTTAGCGCGGACTGTATGCCATACTAAATTAAAATTATACAGACAGAGAAAGAAGCTAGCCTGCTTTGAAATCTGGTTAGAAGGAAGGGGAAATATTTGAAAATGATACATTGTTGGAAATATCAAACCCACTTCAGGCTGCTAAGCATGCCTCTGCTGCACCGCACCAGAGTCTCGAGCCAGGCAAGTTATAGCACAGCACATGAGCCGCTGCAAGGGTTCAGTCATGTTAGCGATGAGGTAAATAAGAGCTGGTTGCGTCTGCATCTGTATTTGACAAGTCGTTTCCACCTCCCCGCGTCATCAGCTGAGATTCCTGAGACGTAGGTTGAGGATGATCTGTCACAACACATGAATAATGCAGCCGCGTTAGACGGATTAGAGGCGGTGTCGGGGTGAAGCAGAGGAGCCCAGGCGCCCTCCACCCTTCATCCTTCATCTGTTATGCACCGTGGCTCTGCACCTGTTAATAAAACATATTCTGGCTGGACTTTGATCACTTTTGCCCTACAGAAAAGGAGAAGGTGCCAGGTTATCTGAAGTCAGACTCTCGTTGGAGTTGAAGGAGGCTCCTGCCGATGGGCTGATCATTTACAGTTTTTGCTTGGGACAGATTCAGGCTGTCTGAGGGACAGGGGTAAAAAAAATAAAACAAAGGACACCAGCAGTATGCGGTGGCGCACCAGTGCACCAAAAGTTATAATAAATTTATGGTGGAACAGTTCCGATTGCGTGTTAAGCCTATATTAAAGTTTTTATTATTTAAGTACATCAACTATTACACCCCTGTAATAAAAAAAACACAGGGAACTATTAACTATTTAACCATTTAGAGGCAACTAATTTTCTGTCATGGAGGGCAGCCCACATGGCACTGCATTTCTCCACTAGAAGGGCACCGTAGAGGGCAATTTATCGTGTTTTGTCCACTGGAAGGGCACCATATGATAGCTTGTCCACAGGAAAGGGACCTTAGAGGGCACTTTATCATGTTTTGTCCACCCTAGAGAGCACTTCATGATATTTTGGCTACTGGAAAGGCAACCTATAGGGCACTTTATCATGTTTTGTCCACTGGAAGGGCACGCTAGAGGGTACTTAATAATGATTTATCTACTAGAAGGACATCATATGATATTTTGTCCACAGGAAAGGCACCCTATAGGAGACTTTGTCACGTTTTGTCTTCAGAAAGCGCACCCCATAGGCCCTTAATCATGTTTTGTCTGCTGGACAGGCATGCCAGAGGGACACCTTATGATACACCTTATCATATTTTGTTCACTTGAAGGGCACTTTTGAGAGCACTTTATCAAATTGTCTTCTTGTCTTGGCCTTTGAGCCACCCTAGAAGGCACTTTGTCATTTTCTGTCCATTGGAAGAGCATCCTAGAGGGCACTTTATCATGTTGTTGTGGACATTTAGCCGCCCTAGAGGATACTTAATCACATTTTGTCCAATATGTTGCGTACTGTGAGTTTCAAACAGAAAATGTCCATTAACACTTTCACATCATAGCGCATTTGAAACTGTGCCCTCTGTGTGTGCTTCACGTTGGAGGGCATAAGAACAAACGCACGGAGGATTTGGCACTGAAGAGGCCCCCTGAGAGCTGCAACTGGATCTATCTGACATGACAGCGTTTATTTGGGCTCGTAAGGACAGTGGTGCCTGAGGAGCCCTACAGTCACCGAATGTGACAACATTAAGAGTTTGACCTTTTAGACGTCAGTGCTCCGCTCACGCTGTGCCCATCAGCGGCACTTGTCTGTCAGCGATTGATGAGAAGCAGCGGCCGGGCCAGCCGTAAGATTTACTCTCAGTGATTTGAAGCAGTCAATAGCGGCTGGCTGAGCGGGCTGAATACTCACAGAGGGAACTGACTGTCACTACCTTTGCGTGGAAGGTAGAATTAACACAGTATGATTGCAACACTCACTGTTTAAGAAAGAGCTTGACAGCTTTTTGATTGAGAGGAATTTTCCTCCAAGTCATAACGTCAAATGATGAGAAATGTAGACCTGCCACAATGTGGTTCTAATTGAATCAACAGAAGAAGTGAAAGAAATACTTTTCCAACTGGAACATTGTCCCTTATTCAACATTTCATATCCACGACAAGAATTTTGTGGGTCAGAAATTTGCTTACGTATTGCGCATGAAAAAAAATTGGCTTGGATGTTTGGCTTTTTATGCCTACAATTTGGGTGAAGCTGTTTAAATGTTTCCCCTCCTCAGGAATGACGAGACCTTCCCCCCCGACTATCAGAGTCGTCTCCATCTTGACGCTGAACATACACAACCTCTCGCTTTATAACCAGTCACACTATCACTTTCAGTTTCCTGCGTTCATGGCGTCCCTGCTCCCACAAGAACATCCAACACTTAACAACAAGCACACACTCACAAACACATACACACACATTAAAGTCATTTTATGCCGGCTAATTGTGATACACTGTGGATATGGGAACCAGATGCCATTCCCAAGTCAGTTTTCCAGTGTGGTTTTCCTATCCCTGCCTAACCTCTGCGTCCAGATTCCCCCGACGAGCACCAGCCACTTGTGGTCGTCCGTTCCTGCCCATTCTGCTCTGATTACTCACATCCCTGTCCTCCATTAGTTTCCCGCCTTGAAAAAAAAAAAGAAAAAAAGTTCCCTTTGGGGCCCACGGTAATATGATTGAGGGTTCCCATGCAGAACTAACAGATGGAGGTGTACATACAGATATATGATTTTACTGGATGTCTTTAACTCCGTTCCAGGTTTGTGCAAGTTTGAAATTGAGTAGATTTCACCTCCAATGGTGCCCACATCAATGCTTTTAGCTGCAAATGGATAAATGTGCATTTTGCAATTGCCTTGCTACTATTTTCCACTCTGGCACTGGGGCGGTTGATTATATTTGTGTATCCAGATGGGACATTTCACCTTTACTGAGTAGAGAGTTTATGGGAAATGTTGCAAGAGAATGAATGCTGGATTTGTTTCTTCCATAGTGCAAAAAGAATCACGCCTAAAAACACCTCATTGCATTATGTTCTGGATGTGTTAATTAGTGTGCTTTAGACACAAGGGTAAGCTACTTTTGAACAGAGCGTGACTAGCTGTTTTGCCTGACTGCTAATAGATCCTTTTCACGGGAGCCATATTGATATGAGATGGTAAGTTGAACACAGGTGTTACCAATGATACTAATTAAGGTCCCGTTCCATTTTTCCATCGGCACTTTTGGCCATGTCGAGTCAAACAATGCCACACTAATCTGTATTACCTGTTATAACATGCCAAGCTTTGCCGAGTCATACCCGAGAAGGACCATCTCGAGAGTCGTGCCAAAGTGCTGCTTTAAAAAGCGCATTTTTCTAGACTCAGCTCATGTCTGTGCAGGAGACCAAAGAGAAAGAGGTTTTTAAAAGTCTCTGTGTGTTCAGCTCTCAGTGCCTTTGTAGCTTCTAACAGAATTTTTGCGGTTTGGCGTTCAGTTGCTTTCCTGTGTCGCTGTTTGTACTTTCAGGTATCTGCTGCGTTTTACCGTTTCATGTTCGCTTTCAGCTGGATATGAGTCGTGCAAGTTAATGCTGAAGAAAACCCAGCATTTCCTGGTTTTGCTGCTTCATAATAACTACTTTTAAGTAATAAAATTCTGTGGACTTTTGTTGTCAAGAATCTATAGGAAATGAAATGTGTTTATCCACCGTTTTACAGCCACTTGGCACAAGAAATGCTTGTATAAGCAGGTAGTCCTGTTGTAATTGAGATGTAAATCTGAGATGATGCATGCTGGGCTTAAGCCAAGCAAACACATTTGTATGGAAAAAGGGCTGTAGTTTATCAGAGTAGCACAGTAACACCACCACCACCCGACTCTGTCTGACCTGGATGGAACGGTACCTTAATTAATATCATTGGTAACATCTGTGTTTACACCACTATTTCATGTCAAAATGGTGATGTGAAAATGGGCCTTCCTTATTGCTAATCTAATTTGTTGCTAGCTGCAATTTCCGCATGAGAGTGGTATCAATCTCATTTAACTCAGCAAAAAAAAAGCGAATGAGCATATGCGCCAAAACGTCAAAAAACCTTTAAATCAGCCACGTTACACTTGATCTAGACTGTTGTGATATCTGGAACGTCTTTTAGTTTCAGTGCAAGGCAAACATGATGCATCACTTTCCTGTGTGAAGTGCGTAAGTCAGGGTTTAGTCCTTTCAAACCCTTTACTTTGGCCCTCCTCCCACTTTTGTGGTGAGCAGCACTCCTCACCTGCCCCCCTCTTCACTTACTCATTCATTCCCTGTCAACGCTCGGTGCCTGGAGGACTGCTTTGCCTAACTTCCTGTGTACACACATGTTTATTAATATTGTGTAGCTGTGTGAGAAATCCGTATGCCCGTAAAGAAGAGGTTGTAAAAGCGGTAGTTGTTGGCCTGTGCTCTCAGAGATGCCAGTGCTCCAGGGTGAGATGATTGGATCCATGTGGCCGGCAGTAAGGGCTACATCAACCGCTGCCAGCCCCGTTGGCCCAGGTCCTACGACAAGGATATGAGCTCCATTTGACGGATTGATGTTTCTGGACCTCGATACGTTTAACAGGTCACTGCGATGAAAGCTAATACAGCCGAGTCCAGGCAGAGGTTACAATACACATCCCCTGTTCCTGACTTTTTGCATCTTGTTGGATTTGGTGGATTGTTTCACAAGATTGTACCAGCAGCTTGCAGCCAAACCCACGAGAATTACTTCGCTCATGTCAACAACAGCTAAAGCTGTGGACGCGAGCCAGCCCCTCGCCTCGCGTTGCACAGTCAGGCGAGCACTGTCAAGCTTTCATCCATCATGTTTTGAGTAAATTATAGGAGAATAGGAATGTGAAGAATGGGTATTCAGTGTCTTGACTTCTGTGACACAATGTGAAATTAGGCTGAAGTTAGACAGAAGTTTCAGCCTGTGAGTTGTTGTGAACTCTGCCTGGATATTCAGTAACAGTAAGTTGAGCTGTTTCACTTTGTTGATAGCAGGCCTTTCAAATCAGGACCTTATCCCGTGAATCCAATGAAAATATGTATTTATTTATTCAAACAGATGTGTAATCACATTATTACATCCATATTACATCCATTAAAGAAGACTGAAAACTAGAACTGCAGGGAGAGAATAAAGCCAAGAGATCTGTGTAAAAGTAGTGACCAGAGCAAGAAAGCTGGTCTTTGTGTCCTGAGAGATTTCTATGTCTGATAGTGTTTTGTGAGTTTAAAGTAACCTCATGCAAACATCAAGCAAGTGCAACAACACAAGAATTAGAAAGCCAGCTGATATTACCTAATAGTCCAACAGCAAGAAGGCCAGCTCAGTGTCCATCTTGCAGCCTTCTTAACAATGACTAAAGGCCAGTTCAACATTTACCCCTGTCCAGCAGTCTCTTGCTCGGTCATTCTCTCTGTTTCTCTTCTTCATCTCTAGTCTCCTCTTGTTTCTGTTGACCTCTGCCATGATGTTGAGCCTGTTTCCGTTGCCCATTCACCCGCCTCAGGTTCTTGCGCGACACCGGCTCCGTTCCCCGTCAGCATTCCCCGCTGCCACCCCCCTCGCCTCAGGCCTCCTCCCAGCGGTCTGAAGCTCCTGTGCTTGCGGTGTAAGCTCTCTCCCCTGGCGCTCCAAGCTGAGCTAACCAACTTAAGGAACAAGTGAAGATTTCTGTCAGGAAACTCAATCTCTGTATGTCACAGAGAGTCGAGGCGGAGAAGCCAGAGGACATCAGAGGGAAAACCAAAAAACATTTTCTCCCCAAAATATAATTAATTTTCACAAATATCAATGACACACGGTGTGTGACTTGGTGCTGTAAAGAGTTTTGACCAGTTTGGCCCACTCAGGATAGATGAAGTCCCTGAAGAGGACTTCACAGGCCATTTAGAAATTCAATCCTCCATATGTGCAGAACGCTGTCATCACAGCGACGGCATCTCTTTTCACCGGACATCATGATGGAAGGGATTTTAATATGTCCGATTTCAACAGATTTTCTCCACAAGGAAACTATATCTTTACTTAAAAGTGCCCTATGGAGTCTTTTGGTAAACAAACAATTATATTTCTTGTGTTCGGTAAACATTGATACGGGCACATTGTTGCACTTATTTGCAGGTTACCATCACCAACTTTTGAATCAGCAGATTAGAGTGGAACGGGAAATTGATTTGCACTGCTTGCGTACTTGGTACATGCACTGGTGTCCTTGTTCAACGCAAATAAAACGGGGACTCACTTGTAAAAACTGCATAACGCTACTCCACATGATAATAAAGTAGAGGTCTGGAAACTTGTTGGGACCCAGCAGGCCCCAAAAACGCTGAGTTCATTCGGGCTGGCCATTATTTTTTAATAAAGCGGGTTCAGGATGGACTCAGGCTCATTTAACTTCTGTCCTTCTATTGTGCACATTTTTACATAAGCAGAGCGCTCAGGCCAACTTATGAAATATTGTTACAGATTATATTATAAATATTATACAAAGCAGTTTATTCACATTCATTAGGCCGACACACATTTTATTCATATGCAATAAACGTGGCGGTTAACTGCCATGTGAAATGCATGTTGACCGTGGAGAGCATCGGGGAGAAGTCGGAATGTGGCTTTCTAAAAGTTGCCAGTGCTTCAAGTAAAGTGTATTTTGGAAGAGTTTTGATTTAATTACCAGTACAAACAACATGCCAACTCGTCATGTGCAGTGCACAGAAAGGTAGGCAGTGAATCTTTATTTTACTTTATTTGCTGCTGGATCATGTTGCTTTGCTTGTATCAGAGTGAGCATGCATCAAAGCCAGAGCACAGCTCAGAGACTGAGCGTGGTGTCGGGCTGGGCTGGAGTTTTTTGGCCCTAGCAGGGTTCTTTTGCAAAATTCATCTAAGTGCATTTCAAGGCACTTAAAAAGGATGGTCAGAAGACGATCAAATGAAACCCCCTCCCATACAGTACCACCGCCTCTTATCACATGCCCAGTGGTCCATACGTTTGTCACGCACAGGCAACTGAGCTGACTATTAAAACAAACTTCACCCACTGACAAAAATGGGGTTGACAGCTCTGGAAAGATCTAGAAAGTGGATTTGAGTTAGATTATTATGTCACATGAATTATAAGCATTTAACCGCCGAGAAAAGTCAACCATGTGGAAATTAGATAAGAGTGGAGACTATAAATCAACCTGCCGAATCCCATTACAGTCACATACTTTACATACCCCATCTAAACTGTGCGATCTGAAAGGAAAGTGATGTATAAAAACTCTAAATAGATATTAAGGTACTCTATTAACACTTCTTAAAACTGTTTTTCATAATCGATCCGATGAAAAGCCGCAGTAGCATCTTAGAGGCACATGAATAATTTATGTGGCATGAAATATGAATCTAAAGAAACTATATCATCGGCTGATTGGAATTGGTAAATGTGCAGTATAAAGTATTAAGATCTGCACATGCACAATCGGGACGAAATAAAAAATAAAGTCTCACTCTACTTCTTCCGTACAATCGAAGACAGACCAACGCAGAGGACATGAAAAAGTAGTTGTGCAATATTTTCACGTCTTTATAATCAGAGCCACATACGAAGTGCACCTCGCTGCCAGAATCATTTTATTGAACATTATGTATTTTTTCTTTATAATATAAAGTGAAGTAACTTACATTGTCAGATTTGAAAAGCAATGTTCATGTTGCTTGCGGGTTTGGCCCCGGTTCCCTTTGCCGTTTTTATATCTCCCTGCAGACTCCCCCACTCTGTTTTAAAGGTGGCAGGGGTTTCCACTTTTTTTTTTTTTTTTTCATACCAACAGCTCATTCAGGCCGTTGCAGGAGACAGTGGTCATGGTTTGGCTTCGGATGCAAAGCTAGACATGTATCTGGATAGAGAAAAGCTTAATCCTGATCCAGTGGTCCGCCATAAACTCGACAATATCACGCAGACAGGATGTTCTGTTACAAATCATCTCATGATGGAGGCTTGACATGAGTTTGCCCAGCGTTAAGTAGCAGAAGATGTGAGGCTTACCATCAATGTGAAATGTGTCATTTTCAATAAGTTGATATAAAGCTGCTGCTTTGGGGCAACTGCATTCTGCTCATCGACACACATATGACGGACAACATTATTATTTTTGAAGTCACTTAAAGGGACGAATCCTTAAAAGAGGTTCTCTGGCTAATAATTGATCCTGTAACGGTGAAATAATGTCGGTACACCGAAGCCACAGCCAAATCCAAACACAGTAGCTTTGCATTTCGCATCACAAATATTGAAGCAAGTTTTCAAAAGTTTAATAACCACACTTGCGACCACTTGCCCTGACTCACTGTGACTTGAACAAGCTGCTGGTGTAACGTCACACTCTCTCTTTCTGTCTATACTCCCATACGTTCTCACACAAATGTGCTCTCAAGTACCAAACTTTGACACCTATTACATGTAATTTAACATGAATCAGACTTGGTAGTACCATTGCAGTTTGGTTAGTAGCCATAAAAGTGCGGAGCTGGGAAGCCAGCCCTACTTATATTGTTAATCTGTGCAAAACCTGAGATGTAAATGTGGAAAGTTGTGGCTTTACTAGAGTTTATGTGCTGGACTATTTCAGAGACAGGTGCAGTATCTTCAAGACTTCAGACAGTTACTGTCCTGCAAAGCAGTAGGATTTTGTTACCTTTGGTCAAAGCCAGGATTTCTGTTTCCCTCATCTAAGATAACCAGCTGCTGGTAGTAGTGTCATATTTCCCTTAATGACATTAAAGTGGTATCCATCTTTTCATCTCACTCAAACTATTTGCTTAAAGAACATCCTTCACAGCAGCTTTTTTGATATGCATGTGCCCATTCAAGAATCCAGTGTAATCTGAGTATAAAGGTGTTGAAGGCAATAGAGAGGCATTACAGAGGGTTAATCGTGTTTTAAGAAAGTGACTTGCTGCTGAGCAGGTTTGATCAAACAGAAGCAGCCTGATGAGCCCTGGAGCACCTGCTGGAAGGGCTGCTTTTGAAAAAGAGCCAGAGCAGAAGCAGTAAAAAGATGTGAAAAGCATACACAGGTGCTGATTAGAAACCTTCCTCGGGGCAGACTGAAACCACAGAGCTGCAGAGACTGCCTGACAAATAGACACCTGCTGCAGCTCTACTGTAGTACAGTTCACTCCTCTGAAATAGTCTTTGCAGGAGAGCTGTTTAATAGTCTCTATAAAAAGACCCTCACTGTACCGGTTTAAAACCTTTTGGAAAGGCTCCAGTGGGTGCTGTCTGTCCAAGTGATGTGCAAATGATGGGCCGTATAATGAGCAGGTGCAGACTCTGTAGAGAAATCATTTCCACATGCTTTTACAGCCAGATGGAAGAGGAAAATGAACAAGGTTTTTGGGCAAGATATGGTGAGGTGTGTCAAAAGCAGCATTACACTTGTTAAAGTATAAATCTACCAGTGAATGCTGTGGAGTGTAGTACCATACTTTTATGAGACTGAACAAGTTTAACAGGCACGAAAACATTAAAACATCACTCGTCATATGAAGCTTAAATGCCTGATAGCATTACTTATTGCCCTGAGTACCGATCAGTGGTGATTGTACCCCAGTGAAGACGTCTGCAGTTACTTGGGGTCATGTAGAAAGACTCTGGAGTAGCTAATAAGGACGGTTCACCCCAGAAGACTGGTTACCGTTACCCGCAATTATCTCCAAGTCAAATCCGGAATGGTTAATATAGGACCTGCGATCCGACCTGCACCCTTGATTAAACACACATATATAAAGTCGCTCAGTTGTCACTCACTTGAGTTCTCAATTGGTGCAGCACCTGTGCTCCTGCAGCTGTCGCTAGCTTGAGGCTACTCAAAGCTAATGCTTTCTGGCACTTTTTACAAGCAGCAAAGCCCATGACAGCGTTATTCTCACAGTCTATGATCACACCACATTTCTCCCAAAACGTCCAACTTGTCCTTCAAAGATGTTCTGTCCTCAGTTTTGGTTTTCACCACTGGCTATTTTTGCCTTGTGTCCATTTTAGCTAGTTAGCTTAGCCTGTGTTGGATCCATTGACAAAAAGATTTATTTACAGTCAGTGTCGGATGAGGGCCTGGTGTGGGGTCAAAGGTTGTCACCTTTCACAATAAAATCCCCCATGGCTGATCAGGCTTTATATTATTAGCAGATTTAAATGTTGAAAAATACTGTATAATCATTTTCATTTCTGATTCCCCAGGAAAAAAAAATATTGTATGTCTTATATTTTTGTTCTCACCAGCTGCCTGCTCACAAGTAGTTCATTTTTACCCCCTCCCGTGAATTTATATGCATATATTTTTTTACCCATTACAGCTTTTTTGTGGGTTACACAGTACCTGCATCCCGTGGGTACCCAACCCAGTGCAGGATTCTAGTTCACCCCAAAATCAAAAAAACATATTTTTCCTCTTAACCTGTTGTGCTGTTTATCCATCTAGAGTTTTTGTGAGTTGCCAAGTTCTCTCTAATATAATGGAACTAGATTGCATTTGGCACAATGTGTCCTATATGTCTATATGTTTCATATAGGATTGATTTAATTTCAAACTACGGCCAACAACCATATCACCACGCGAAAAGAGATCTGCATCTACTCGTGGCTGAGAGGCTTGTGTTTGTGACAGCATGGGACATAACATAACTGTAACGTTAGCACCACTGAGCTAGCTAGTGCTAACTAATTTGAGAAAAAAAACTAATTGAAATACAGGAACACCACATGTGTGAAAACTAGCGAAGTTAAAACAGTTACCTAAGAGTGATGAATCATGGTTGAAGTAGCTAGCTAAAGGAATAAATCGCTAAACAGAATAGTCAGCTGAAAGTAATGGATACACTGTTGAAATGGTTAGCTGATAAATGATTATCATTAAGTAAAAGTAATTAGTAGTTGGCTAAAAGTAATAGATGAATGATTGAAATTAATGGTGGAGTTAATGAAGGGGTAGATGAGTTT
>JAJHUR010138791.1:43926-54031 GCA_027495735.1 Lutjanus campechanus
AAAGACTCTGGAGTAGCTAATAAGGACGGTTCACCCCAGAAGACTGGTTACCGTTACCCGCAATTATCTCCAAGTCAAATCCGGAAGCGTTAATATAGGACCTGCGATCCGACCTGCACCCTTGATTAAACACACATATATAAAGTCGCTCAGTTGTCACTCACTTGAGTTCTCAATTGGTGCAGCACCTGTGCTCCTGCAGCTGTCGCTAGCTTGAGGCTACTCGAAGCTAATGCTTTCTGGCACTTTTTTACAAGCAGCAAAGCCCATGACAGCGTTATTCTCACAGTCTATGATCACACCGCATTTCTCCCAAAAATGTCCAACTTGGCCTTCAAAGATGTTTTGTCCTCAGTTTTAGTTTTCACCACTGGCTATTTTTTGCCTTGTGTCCATTTTAGCTAGTTAGCTTAGCCTGTGTTGGATCCATTGACAAAAAGATTTATTTACAGTCAGTGTCGGATGAGGGCCTGATGTGGGGTCAAAGGTTGTCACCTTTCACAATAAAATCCCGGTGGCTGATTAGGCTTTATATTATTACTGTAGCAGATTTAAATGTTAAAAAATACTGTATAATCATTTTCATTTCTGATTCCCCAGGGAAAAAAAATATTGTATGTCATATATTTGTTCTTGCATTGCATTTGGCACAATGTGTCCTATATGTCTATATGTTTCATATAGGATTGATTTAATTTCAAACTACGGCCAACAACCATATCACCACGCGAAAAGAGATCTGCATCTACTCGTGGCTGAGAGGCTTGTGTTTGTGACAGCATGGGACATAACATAACTGTAACGTTAGCACCACTGAGCTAGCTAGTGCTAACTAATTTGAGAAAAAAAACAGCTGAAATACAGGAACACCACATGTGTGAAAACTAAAACAGTTACCTAAGAGTGATGAATCATGGTTGAAGTAGCTAGCTAAAGGAATAAATCGCTAAACAGAATAGTCAGCTGAAAGTAATGGATACACTGTTGAAATAGTTAGCTGATAAATGATTATCATTAAGTAAAAGTAATTAGTAGTTGGCTAAAAGTAATAGATGAATGATTGAAATTAATGGTGGAGTTAATGAAGGGGTAGATGAGTTTATCTGACATGTGGGGGGACATCAAAAAGTTTTGGAACCACTTGTTGGTTCATCAAACTTATTTGCGTGGGATATTTACTGTGGAAATGCATGTACTCTTGTTGACCCCATTTTTCTTATTAATTCCCTCACAAACAAAACATAGACATTCCCTATTAAAGAAGTTCAACATGGACTTGATCAGGTTTCATTATGTTGCTGCACTTATCATGAAACAATCTGGATTTATTGAAAGGCCAAATCATATAAAGCTGAGTTTTCGTTTCTTTCCACAAACTCATGGTGCCCAATCATTTAGCCCAGTAATTCTGTGTGCCAACTATTTGCATTCGTCAATGCCAGATATAATACATTAAGCAGACTTGTGCAAAAAAGATGCAGTGTGTATATTTGTGGATTTCTTTTGTTGCAGCCATTCATATGTTTGCAGTAACAGCTTGTCAATAGCCTTGTATTGTCCAAAGGCAATTTTCCTTCGCAACAAAAAGCCTGCACTGATTTTCTTTAGCTGCCTTCCATTTTCAAGAGCACGCTGGAAACTTATTTAGCCCCTCTGGAATGCCTCTACATCATTATAAAAGTAAAAGTCGCATTTGATTCCAATATGTTGCCTCCGGGGAACTGCAATCGGAAACATTGTTTTCATAATGGTGCATTTTGTGTTTACAAGTGTGTTGTGGTGTAAGGCCAGTCAAATAGGCAGCGGGTCCAACCTCTTATAGATGCGTGGGTAGCTGCATTTCCCATCAGTGTTTGTCTGCACTTGTTGATGCGAACACAGTTGCCTCGCATTTGAATAAACGGGACGATGCACCACACCAGCTCGCTGTACCTCATGTGAACCTGATGGCTGTGGCAATTTGGGCCCAGCGCAAATCCAGTTGGGCACACACGCTACTATACATAAACGAAAAGCTACGGATAGTTAACTATGCATCAGAAATAATGTCCATAGGCACTGAGCAGGCTACAACTCACTTCCCCTGGAGCAGTGTGGTAGAAATTGGCAGAGGGAAACTGCTGGACTACCTCTGGAGCGTTTCAGTTTTAGACTGCGCTCTGTGTGCCAGTGCAGTGGAAGCCTGTCTGTGTCTGCAAGCCTGCTATTCTGGGTCACTGGTGCATGGACTCAGAGGAACAGCCTCCAAACACGGGTTTTATACTAATGTCATCAATCTATGGATTAGTGTCAGTGTACTTTTCCCTGCGGGTCTGATATCTTTGGACACAAATCATGTTTGACCAGTAGGAGCGCTGGAAAAGAACCACTGCAGAGCTACGTATTACTAAAGTTGCATTGGTGACGGCTGAACAACTTGTTCCTTTTACCTGAGGATGTACTGTACGTGACATGTTTTTTTTAGCAGTTACAAAATCTGACAATACAAGAAAAGATGCACAATCTCCTGAACCTTCGAAGTAACTGCAGAAGTTTCAGAACAGAGGCTGCAGTGTAGAAACTTCTTATCTTAAGTCTCAAGTTAAAATAGGAAGAATCTAAGATTAAGATTTTCCCAAGTTGGTATTACAGGAGCAAATCCTAAATATCTCCTATATTCTATCTTCTTATATTACTTCATCCTATCTTATCTCAGGTTAGGAAATCCTAAATACACAACTTATAAAATTTAATGTTAGCAACTGGCACTACTTTTTTTGTCTTTTCAAGCTGAGCAACATTGTCACCATTGTTTTTTCTCATTGAAACGTACAAAAAAAAAATACAGAAAAATGAGGAAATGAGTTAGAGGTGTTGGTAACATCTGTAGAGGAATCCAAAAATGTGCTTTTTTGGGAAATTTACAACAATGCATTATAAAAGAAAATATAGTGGGCGAAGATAGCACACAGTTGCCACAGATTCCAGATCCCATAACACTGTAAAAGCAATAAAAGAGCATCCATTTGGATTAAGAAACCTAACATTACCGTGAGTGAACACTACTGTTAGCTACGTTAGCTAGTTTTTTTTTAGCTGCTAGCCTCACTGTTGCATTGTAAAGTGTTCAAAGTTAATTGGGCACGAGACGCAACACAGAAAATTAGCACAGCATTAAGAATGGTGCTATTCAGATTGGTCAGAGGAGGAGAAAAATTAAAATGATCTGTGACAATGTTTTGTTTAGTGTGGAACTTTACGGCAGAGTAACTAGCATGAACTTTATGTCTCCATGGTGCAACCAAACAAGAAGACAAAACTTCACATATCATGAGTGTGGACTTTACAAGATATTACATATACGTGGTACAATTGGCTAGAGGTCCTAACCCTAATTACCGTGGTTGCCGAACACTGGAGAATGTCTGCACGTTATGTTTCTGTAATACACTCCCTGTTCTCAAATACTGATTTCATCCTACAGCCAGAAAAAGTACTTTAATCTAACAAATGCATTTGACAGATAGCTTTTCATGTGAAATACAGATTAGTATGAGTATACTGTACATGGCACAGCAATCTTTCCCAGTTCCTACAGGGGCTCAGACACGTTGTTGCTGAGCGGGTGGTCAGTTAGTCACTCTTCTGACACTGATCTAATACTGATTTTTCCAAAGCTAGCGTTTTCCAAAAGAGCAACCTCAGAGGAAGAAAGAGAGCCCAGCGCGCAGGGCTTCATCCTTCAACTCGAACGGTAAAAAATTGTGTTTTTGAGCACAAGCTCATTAGGCTCCAGCGGTGTATGGATGCACACCTCATTGTCAAACCCTCTACTTCACCCATGATCTTTCACGGAGCCCACCCAGGAGCCCCCGCCTGCTGATTGACAGAAGTTGGATGCAAAAACTGCCTCACAAAAACTGCTGTGAAAAGAAAAAAAACAGAAGTGTTCCTCTTGTTCAGGGCACATTTTTACAACGTGCTTGCCAATACTTGGTTGGAGATTGCTGGATTTGATCCTCTATGTAAACACGGACTTGATTTGGGCCTGTTTTTGGTTTTAATTGTATGTTTGTATAAGGCCTGCCGTCTATAATACATAAGGTACCAGTTCCCACACTGTGACAGGGCATTTTAATCAAATGCTGAAACTCCAAGATGTCAAAAAGTACTAAATGTTCGTTTAATCAAAACTCAATTTGCTAATCTTGTGATTTTGCTCCTCCCTCCAAGTTCATGCTGTTCAGTCATTGTTAAGAAACTATGTTTATTGCTCACATGATCGGTCACACCGCTTTTGGTGTAATGTATCTTACCAGTGTGCCATGGCAGCAGAAGGATTACAAATTACTCACACATGGAACTTAATTTGTCATTTTCTTCTTATTCATGTGTTGTGAAAAAGTTTGAACAATCTCTTTTTTCTCGCTCTCTCTCCTCGTAGGGCCCTCCTGGTCCAAAGGGTGACAAGGTGAGTCATTTTACATTTTGTTTGCAGATTCATTGTTATACTAAAGATCTACTCAGATATTGTGTTCATCTGTTTAAAGGTGTAATGTGTACATTATGATCGCCTGTCAAAAACGTCTATGTATCGTGTTGCAGAGACATCTACTGAAGTTAGCACGCTAACCAGCTAGTAATTTCAGCTCTTTTACCATTTATAGTAAAAAATAAACTCACAAAATGTTAAGAAATGAAATGTTTGTACGCCTGTTGTCCATAATTAACAGTACACCTTCTGAATTCAAGTTCTTCTCTCTTTTACCGATCTAAGACGAGCCTTGTTAATTCATCATAAAACACACTTCATCATATTCAACAGGAACAAAATGAAGCTCACCAAAAACAGTGAGCTGTTCACTGTTCAAAAATCACCAACCCTGGTTTGCTTGAAAGTAAATTCTTAATCCATCGTGTTAGATGTGAAAATATTCTGGCTCCCAGCTGCAGGTCCAGCCAGACTCAAGTCAACTAAGCTAACAGGCCACTAGCTACAGAGCTAACAGAGCTAACAGCAGCTAGTAGCTACAGCCAGAGATAGTTTCCAAAGACTATAGTTAGCAGAAGTTAGCAGATATTTTCCTGATATGCTGCCCCCTATTTGTTTGGAATTACCTTCGACAGGTGGCCATATCTTACACATTATTCCTTTAAAGCAAGAGTTTTACATTTTTAGGAAATACACCAGCAGCCAGTTAACTTAGCTTAGCAAAAAGACTGGAAGCAGCCTCTTTCAAAAGATAACAAAATCTGTCTGGGGAGAATAGCTCTTTCCCACAGTTTCAAATTTTCATGCTAAGCTAACTGGCTGCTGGCTCCAAATCTATATTTATTCTACATAACGACATAAGAGTGGTATCAATCTTCTTATATAATATTCTACTCTTATTTCCAATATACAAATCTATCCATTTATCCAGACCATCATTTTTGCAGGTCAAGACTAAAGAAATGGTTGTTTTTCCTCCACTCACAGTTAATTTGTCCATAAGGAGGGTCAGTTTTGCGTTTGCGGTAATATTTCCCATTCAAGTCGTTCTGTCCTTAAGTCTCAGAGTCTGAATATTTAAATTCTCCTGTTGTTCACAAATCCACAGCACAGAACATTAATGACTGAAAGCCTGAGCCCGAGTTGGAGCCCTTAAATGCCTCGCTGAGCATTCCTCCATAAAACGGCAGTGGAGCATGCAAAATAACCACACTGTCTCTTTATAAGTCTGCAGGACTCTGGGACAAATGTGTGCCCGTGCCTTCGCTTTGAAAGACTAAAACCACGAGTTCCCTCGATTCTCACCAAACTTGATAAAGGCCCTTAATTCACTTGTAATGGAAACAAATGACTCAAAGTGCATGCTTCTAAAGTGCTACTGGGGAAGATCTGTTCTGTTTTACAGGCCGGCAATGAATAGATTAAGTATTTATTCATATTTTATATGAAGTGAGCAACGACTTGGGCATTAATCGATGAGGTATGAGGGATTATTGTGCTGTAAAATACAAGACATAAAATGAAATGGCGTGGGAGTCCTAACCAGAGAACAGTTGTCATCTGCATCAAGTCACACCGTATGAAATCTGTTGATTTCTCGTGATGTCGGGTGTGGAATGACATCAGTGCACTGTAAAAAAAAAAAGAAAAAAGAAAAAAGGTTGCTGCTACAAACTCAAAATTTAAAGGCAACTTTCTGCAATAGTTCTTAGTAGTTATAGTTTTTTGAGTTTTGAGCCCAAATCACACACAAGTTTTGAAGTAAACTTTAAAAAAAAGTTTTGCTGACCTATACTCCTTATACCCCTTAGATAGTTTATTTTTCTTCTTTAGATCAACTTAAATCAAAACTCAAATCTATCGCAGTAAGTTGCCTTGAAATTTTGAGTTTTCTCAACTTTTTTTTCGATTTTACAGTGTACGATCTCTCATTTGGTGTCCTCGAAAGAAGAATAGAAGCCATAAGCGTGACTTCTGAAACCAGATTTAGATGATTGTCAAGCATCAGTTATGACAATCGTGACAAAGCGAGCCTCGCTGATTAGATGCATGTACGTGCCTCCCATGTGAACCGCTTCATCTGCAGTTTAACGAAATGAAAAACAACTGTGTGCATTCCTCCCACCCAAGACGATTACAGCGTGCATCAGTGTGGCCATTCACAACTGTTTTCCCATTAAAACCAGTTTTGGAACGGGTGCCCAATGAAAAATTACAAAAATTCCGAGAGCTGTTTTATGTGAGATTACACAGGCATTACTCTGAAGTTTGTTTGAGCAAAATTCCCATCC
Source organism: Lutjanus campechanus (assembly GCA_027495735.1). Taxonomy (NCBI): domain Eukaryota; kingdom Metazoa; phylum Chordata; class Actinopteri; order Lutjaniformes; family Lutjanidae; genus Lutjanus; species Lutjanus campechanus. The sequence continues at coordinate 50,689 of JAJHUR010138791.1, forward strand.
ATGTGTGATAAGTCGTTCGGCTCGTTTTACTGCTGCGGCTAGATTGTAACCCCGCCAACAGGAGAGCGGGGCGCATCAAGCGAGATGCATGTTCAGTTATCCGATTCGAGACAGATTAAGGTTATAATTCAGTGTCCAACATCTGGTCGTCCTTCAGTTGTTTTAAACAAAAGTGTACTTTTGCTTCGGTTTCACTCTAATGTGATAAACCCACAGTCTTCCACACACAGGTTGATTCGAAACCAAACGTTTTCCCCTTCAGGAACGCGCTCCGTCCGCAGGGATCTACCCCCAAAAGAGGCAGAAAGCCAAAGATCTCTGGGGCATAAAATCTGGCCTGGCAATGCAGTTCACCCCCCCACCCCCCACCCCCTCACCAAACCCACCAAAACCTCACACCACTGCTCTTTTTCTTTCCCTTTCTCTCATACCCAATTCATGTCAGTCCATGTTATCATAAGTGATTTTACTCTCAACCACAATGAATAGTTGAGGGTTCCTGTATTATTTTCCTTTATCAATGTGTTCTGAGTTATGCCTCAGTGATTTCGCTGCTTATTATTAGCTCTGTACTCATGTCTGTGTGTGTGTGTGTGTGTGTGTGTGCGTTCAGTGTGCGTTCGACCCCTCGCATTTCAAGACAAATTCTTTTTCTTTCCTCTCCGCAGGGGGATCAAGGCGACCAAGGACCTCGGGTATGTGGTTTACTCCAACTTCTTGTGATTACTTGATGAATGTGACTGTGTGTGTCTCCCCCCCAGCAGAATTGTGGGTAAAAGGTTTGAGATGCATGAAATTCCACGGATAGCGTTCTTCCCATCTGGCCAAATACAACAAGCATTTCAGCACTGCTTATTTCTACATCAAGAGTGGGCAGGCAAACGTGCAAGATACCTTGGAAGGCACGGCGTGGTAGACTTTTCCAGGGTTTCCGCAGGTCCTTAAAATCCAATAGTCTGAATTTGAGGCCCAAAAATCTCTTAAATTGTCTTAAATATGATTTTGACAGCTCCTAAAAGTTAATTGGATTATGAAGCTAATGTCACTTTTAAATGTGTGTTTGGGAAAGTTTGTAGTGATGTAACAATTAAAAAACAAAACCAACTGATTGTTAGATTTCATTAAGAGGTTCTAATAATAATTAGTTAGTAAGAGATTAATTAACATACTTTTTATGCCAGCATGGACATGAAATACACTCTTAGAAATAAAGGTTCTACCTAGAACCATAAAGGGTTATTTGACCTGTCTCCATAGGAGAACCCAGTAGAACCTTTTATGAAGGTTTTACTTCAAACCCCTTCAGAGGATTCTACCCAGAACCATACATAAAGGATTATACAAACACCTGTTAAAGGTTCCGCCCAGCTTACCATATGAGAGGTTCTACAGAGAACCCTTATATGGTGCAATGGTTCCAACCAGAACCCTCTCTGGGGATTCTGTCCAGAAGCTTTTCACCTTTTAAAGGTATGAACAAGAGCACACCCTGGGAATTCTACGAACCCATTTATATTCCGGGGGCTTTATCTAGAACCCACCCGGAAGGTTCTATCAAGAAACCTTTGATATTTCAAGGGTGTTATCCAGAACACAACCAGGAGGTTCCACTGACAACCCTTTTATATTTCAAGGGTTTTACCAAGACCTTACACCAGGGGGTTCTACCCAAGAAGAACCATTTACTATTCCAAGGACTTTTCTAGAACCAACAGACAGGGTTCATCCAAGAGGAACCCTTTTATATTCCAGGGGTTTTATCTAGAATCCACTCAGGTGGTTCTACCAAGAACCTGTTTATATTATGACACAAAGAACTCTTGGAAAACAAAGTCCTGACAGGATGTTAACAATGCTTGAACAACTCGTTCTTCTATAAATGGTTCTTAATTCAACCCTTAGTTTTACGAAGAACCCTTTACAGACCCTTTCCTCAGAAGCAAACAGTTGTGGGTAGAACCTCAGCCCTTCTGGAACCCTTATTTCCAAGAGTGTAAGGTCTTGAATTGCGCTCATAATGGCCTTAAAAGGGTCTTTAAAAAGTCTCAAATTGAACTTGTTGAAATCTGCAGAAACCCTGTTTTTTAAAATGAAAAGACCGTTTTTCAGCCTCTTGTCTTCAAATTGAACATGAGTACAAGCTTTTGCACATCAACAGAAGATATCTGCTCAATCTCAGCTCTAATCAAAAGCCAACTAGCTCTGTCTCTATAATTACTCGTGATTCACTTCAATCCTCGACGTGACATGGCGTATTCAAAGCTTTAATCATTTCCAGCTCTGTAGTTTGACATTTCTATAAAAGTGCAGCTTCTAAATGATGATGATGTGAGTGCTTTTCCGTGCTTGACAGACTCTGAAATGAATTACTCTATCTCCACCTAGCAGCCAGCGCGCCCTCATTTTTCTCAAATAATGGTTAAAAAATGAACCCGCATTGGAAAAAAAAAAAAAGGACTGTGGCTGCACAGGTTTGTTTAAAGTAGATTGCATTAACCGTAGGGCCACACGTGCACACACACACACACACACACACACACACACTTTTCACTTCCTCCGCATCTGCTGGCGTCATCGGGGAGAGATTGTATGGAGTCAGAGTCACTTTAAATGCCTGTAATTGATTTCCATGAGGGCAGAGAGCAAGCAGAGGTTAGAGAGTACAACAACGCAGAGGTTTTGTCTTGTCACCAGAACACCAGCCATCTCCCGAGTGGATCTGATCCCAATTCTCTATTGGCGCCCGCCCAGACGTTAGTAGTTTGCCAATTAACTTAGTCAGCTCTCCTCCGGGGGCCGGCTCTGCCCGTCAAAGCACCGCGTTTCTTATGATTTGGCAGTCAATACAAATGACCTTCCTAGTGAAATTTGATTAGTGGCCTCACAGTGATACTTCTTATGTTACTTGCGGGCACTCCTAAAATGACAGCCAAGTTGACACAGACTGGATCTTTGACAAGGTTTACACATATTATATTATATTTCCAGCTATGTGATAGCCTTAGTTAGTTTGGTAACTCTTTACAAGCCTACCCTTATAAACGGTTCATAATTAGTATATAAAGTAGGCTCTAAAGACTTTATAAGTCATTAATAAACGAGTTACAACACTGTTTTCATACATTGATGTGGGCTCACTAGTCCCGTCTCTTTTCGCTCTGTGTCGAGAAAACCTGAAACTTTGGTCAAATTTCTCCTTTCACTGCACTTACTTATGTGCTGGGTTGGTCTATGCTGAAAAGAAAACCATATTTTGAAGATGTTAGCTATGTATGTCGTCACATCGAAAGTTGGCTAACTTTAGCGAAACACTAACTAGCTAGCTAACAATTGATGTAGATTA
>JAJHUR010138793.1:4107-17729 GCA_027495735.1 Lutjanus campechanus
AGGTGTAGAAGATCACATTGCTCAATCAGTGATGGATGTTTCATCAGACAAACACACACACACACTCAGGATGCTACAGTGAGTTTCTGCAGAGTCGTGCATGTGATCTGCACGAGTCCTACATTCAACAGGAGGACTTCAGACCTGATTCTGACCTGCTGATCGCTCGGCCTTCTGGGAGGACGGATTAGCACGTTAGCATGAGACATTTTTTAAAGTGGTCCCTTCTTTTGCTCCAGTGGGACTTTATTTTTTGGGGCTGTTTGGTTTTCAGAGCAGTTGGAACAACAGGCTGCAGCTGACAGAACTGATTTTGTTTCACTTTGGATTCAACAACTTTGTTTCCCAACAGTCCAAAAACACGTCCAAGTGGACCGAAAGCCCATTTGTCCAACAGCCCATTAACCTGAAGACAAACGCTGAGTTCTCCTCAGCTTGACGTGACACATGTAAAATATGTCACTTAAGTCAGATATTTAATATCACTGATGGAACCTAAATATTTATTTTCTTAAATCTAACCAAGTAGTTTTGACTCTCTGACTGGCTTCTCCTCCATAGCATGCAGCTAAGACTCATGGGTATTGTAGTATTTAGAGCCCTCTGTCGTATCAAACTGATAGAAAGAACCTGGTTTGTCAAATTTCTTGATTTTTTAAAAATGAAGTCTGACAGCAGCAGTTTGAGGTTTTTGAGATTTACCTGAAATATTCCTTCGTCGCTCTGAACCTCCGTGTCGGTGTTGACTCATCAAACAGATGTCGTCAGGTTTGTCAACAGGACTTTTTTTTTCAGAGGCGTTGGACTTGTGAACTTTGGCCGTCATGTAAAGATGATGGACAGGTACAAAGACAGACTGCTGCGGGGACGAGGACACGAATCATCTCAGATAAAGAAGAAATGTTGGCTTCAGCCTGGTCGACGATAAATTAACAAAAACGGTGGCAGAAAATTCACATCTGGATGTTTTGAATCCTTTTATTCAGTAAATCAAACTGGAGAACAAAGACGCTGAACACGTTCATTCTTTCTTTCTTTCATTCATTTATTCATTTATTTATTCATTCATTCATTTATTTATTCATTTATTGGAACTGGAGTCCATCCCAGCTGACACTGGGCGAGAGGCGGGGTTCAACCTGGACACGTCATCAGTTCATCACAGGATACACACACACACACAGACACACACAGACACACAACCTCTCACACTCACATTCACACCTACAAAATACAAACACAAAACCATTTTTTAAATTTAATTAGAATCTGAATCAATTATATAAAATGATGTTATCATAAAATGTTATAAAATAAAATGATAACACTTATTGGTAAGATGCTAATGGATCATAGCTAACACAGCATGTTAGCATGAGCAAAGATTTTGGCTATGTCACTATTGATAGCGGTGTTAGCACACAGTTAGCATATAGCATGTTAGCATTGAGCGCAGCTTTCTCATGATCCCATTAGTTTTAACATGTTATGTTAAATTTTACATGAGCATGTTGATAAGGTAGCATTTGCATTAGCATTTTGTTTTTGGTGTTGAAATGTTACTAAAAATGGCAACATGCTAATGATAGCATGACTGGCTAGCACAAGATGCTAACATGAAGTACGGCGGTGATTCCATGAGTTCATTATGTTAACGTAGCATGTTAAAATGTTTGTTGTAGAATTGAAATGGTAACGCTAACGTTGGCAACATGCTAATAAAAACATGGATCTTGGCTAAAACAGCTTTGGAAGTTTGTGACGGAGGAAGAAGTTTCCTCACAGCAGTTTGATGGAATTTATTATTTATGACAAAATCAGAAAAGGAAACAAACAAAAGAAGAGAAGAAGATAATTTTACAAAGTATTCTACGATGTCATCTCCTGTTAAAAGTAAAATATGAATCTATAAAGCGTCTCTTCAGTCCGTCTCCAGTGGCTCCGTGACTTTAACAAAAAAAAAAAAAGAAGATGGGGTTGAATAACAGCTTTTTGTTTTTTAACATTTTAATTTTCATTTTGAGTCAAACTCAAACGATAATTTACTTTTCTTCTTTATATAAACTTTAATCTTTGACATGAAGAAACCCCCAGAATTTCTATTTAAAAACACCGGAGTAAATTCACTGAAGTGAAAGAGAATGATGTTTATTTTATTTTTTTATATTTTTTAATTAAAATCATTTTAATTTTCAGGCACCAAAGTTTTTGAGTTTTGAAAAAGTTTTACCAACTACAACTCTGTGTAGATATTTAACTTTTCTTCTTTGAATAAACTTAAATCTTTGAGTTTTAGAAAAAACAAAAAAACAAAACAAAAGAGTTATATAAAAAAAACACACTGAGTAAATTCATTGAAGTAAAAGTGAATGATGGTTAAAATTTTAATATTTTCATTTTCAAGCACCAAAATAAAGACAAATCTGTTTCACAGCTGTGACCAATTTTTCAATTACTTTTTTTTTTAGTTTCTAAAACTCGAAGATTCGAGTTTATCTGAAGAAGAAAAGTTAATTATCTGAACTAAATATTGACGTCATCCTGACTTTTCAAAACAATCTGCACTTTAATGTCGACTGTGACGGATTCAGTCTGATTTTCATAAAGTCAAGAAATAAAAGTACAGAAGTGAATTTGTGCCACAACAGAAAAAGAAAAATGGATCTTTGTCAGGTTATAACATGAAGAAGTTATTGTTCTAACAAGATGTTTTCATGTTATTATAAAATACATCAAAAGAAACTTTTCTTGTTGTAACATCAAAATGTTCCTCGTCTTAATGTGATAACTTATATTTTTATAACGTGACTTTATAAAAAGATAATAAACTCATCACATCAGTTAATAATAACAATAAGTTATTATGTTACAACATGAAATGTTTCAGTTATAAACAACACATTTATAAAATATAAAGAAGAAGATTTTCTCTTTATAATGTGGTTTGATTGTTTGTTGTAATAATGTGAAAAACATCCTGGTTTTCTTTTTCTGTCGCGGCAGCAGTGAACTTTCACAGGAAACAAATGTGAAGAAAGAATCATTTCAAAAATCTCTTGACTTCAGCTGGTTTTAGAAAATGTTTGGGAAAAGTTTTACAGTTCAGCTGTATGAAAAATGAAAGTTGTGAGAAAACAGCAGCTCTGTTAGCAGGATGTTGATCTGCAGCAGGTTTACAGGCCAAAACTTAAAAACCACCTTTAATTTTTATTGAGTGTTTCATCAGCGCAGATGTTTCTGTTGTGCAGGTTTTTAAAAAGTCAAAAAACAGCTCAGGAAGGAAAGTTTAGTTTGATATCAGCATCATACAGGAGGTCGTTTGTTCCAGTGATTCTCACCTGAGCAGCTTTATGTTGTTAATTATACTTAATTAATCAACAGATGGAGAGCAGCAGTGAGACAGAGACAACAGGTCCAAAACGTCCACAACGTTGATGCACATTTTCCTTAAAGCAGAAACAGAGAATGAGTCTGTTGATTCTGTGTCCAAGTGGAGGATCAGAAAAATATCCATAAATGTCAGCTGTGATGTCCTCAGAAACGCGTTTATGAGCTTCAGCTGAGCGGCTGTTTAACAGTGAGAGGAGAAAAAGTCACAACAGAATAATTCAGGGAGCAAATGGAAGCATGAGGTGCATCTGGATCTTATGTCTGGGACTCGATCTCTGATCTCAGCCAGACTCCCCACACATGATGTTTCTACTTAGCAGCTTTTCTTTTCTGTCAGCAGAAGGATGGAGAACTTTTCAGGCGCATATCTATGTTTTACGCACAGATTTATAGCTTTTACGCACAGATCTTTGGCTTTTACGCACAGATCTGTAGGTTTTACGCACAGATCTACAGCTTTTGCGCACAGATGTATAACTTTTACGCACAGATCAGTTGGTTTTACGCACAGATCTACGGCTTTTACGCACAGATCCAAAGCTTTACGCACAGATCTAAAGGTTTTATGCGCAGATCTGTTGGTTTTACGCAGCGGTCAGGTGGCGTGGAATGCCGCGCTGACAAAGGGCGCCGTGCTGGGCATGCAGCTGTACCTGAGGGAGTAATTCTGCCCTTCGTTGTTGTCCCAAAACTCCCCCTCCTCATTCCTCAGGTACACGGCGAAGTGCACGGCCGAGCTGGGGTCCATGACGGGCGGCGTGTACACGGTGAAGCTGTAGCGCTCCCCCACGAAGCCCGGCTGATCCACGTCCACGGGCAGAGCCTGCGCGTCTACGTAGGACAGCCAGTCGTTGAAGGTGTACCTCACCCCGACCTCTTTGTCGGCGCAGCCGGTGGAGACCCGGATCTGTCCCCGCACGTCGAACTGCGTGATGGTGACCTTCTCCAGACACACATGCAGCTGCTGGACCCTCCGCTCCGTCTCGCGTGGCTCCGGGAAGCAGGAGACCAGGCGGTCCGTGTCCAGGTCCAGGCCGGACCTGAAGCTGTGGCACAGGTCGCTCAGGAGCTCCTGCTGCGGCGGGAAGCTCTTGTGTCTGGACAGAACCTTACTGGGGATCTGCGGCTCCTCCAGCGAGCTGAAGTGCTTCACGCTGGCCAGCGTCAGGCCCATGGAGTCAGCGAACTTCACCCGCTTCCTCCCGTTACTCTCGGACTCCCCGTCCAGGAGCGCGGCCGGGTAGGCGGGCAGGGACCTGGCTCTCCTCCGGTCTCTCATGAATTTCTCCAGATGAGAAGCGTCCACCTCATCATCCAGATCTCCTTCATCATCCTCCTCCTCCTCCAGACCGTTCTCCACAGACTCCCCCGGACAGGTCGACTCTCCCCCGGGGGGGAAGTGGAGCTGTGAGCGGGACATCTCTGCTCTGCCCCCGGCAGCAGTCCGTGGGTCAGCAGTCCCTCTGCAGGGCAGCTTGTATAGAGTAGAGACTCCCCCCCACCCCACCTCCTCCACGGGACAACGTGCTGTCAGCAGAGCGCGTGCAGACTGCAGCTGACACAGAGACACGCGCACTGTCACGTAAGAAACGTCAACTTTCCCCTCTGTGTCCGTGCAGCTACGCAGCCTACATGTCTTCACAACAACAACAACAACAACAGGAGCTTCACCTCCAAACAATGTTCTAAAATTAAACTGTGACGTCACAGAAATCAAAAGACTGAACGACATTAATGATCAGAGGTCAAATATTATAACAGGGACAATAAAACATGTCAAAACACTTCATCCTGCAAATCAGTCAAATGTTTCCTGTCACTTTATTAGATTGTTAAAAGGGGAGACTGGGGGCAACAGTAACATGGGACAACTGTAACAAACTCAATTCCTCCAATCAGAGACAAGCTGGAGTGATGACACTTCCTCTGCACATGCTCAGTAGGATCCTCTGTCTGCCTGCAGAGCAGCAAGTTTTCAACAACAACCAGAGATTTTAAAGGAAAGTTTTAACATACGAGCTTTTATTATCACGGCTGCTGGACAGCAGCAACTTTAACACATTTAACATCTGTTCAATGTTTGAAAATGAAAATATTTCACGAAATTTAAATGTAAAATTACTTTAAACTTAATTCAAATAATTAAACTCTAGTTACCAGGAGAGAGAATCTGAATCATAAACAAAAGAAAGTCGAGTAACATTATCAGATACTTCAGCAGTAATGTGATTACTTTCAGTCAGTTAATATGACAGATTAACTGTTAACGTGTCACATGACGTGACATGTCAGTGTCATGTGAAGTGATGAAAGGGTTAAACTGCCCCGTGATTTATCTCCATAAAAGGAGACGTCTGCAGGACGAAACCGTCGTGATGTCACGATGATGAGGTGATGACGTCACGTGTTTGTTTACCTGACGCCGTGTGACGCACAGGCTGCAGCCACGTGGACGCTGCTGCTGCTGCTTCGTTACATAACAAACAGTGTGAAGCTTGTTTTGATCCTCAGAGAAACTTTTAACCTCCAACTGCTGATTTTATGTCAATAACATCAAAAACAGCCAAACTGAATTATTCTTTACAGGCAGACGTAGACTTTCAATGGAAAAATATCAGTAAATGTACATAAACTGCATTTTAGTTTTATTTCTTTCATTAGTTTGTGAACTTTTCTATAATTGATCCATTCTGAGTGAATATAACTAAAGATTTGAACAGTTTTATGGGCTCAGGTGTCGTTTTTGTTCCCGGCAGATTTAAACTTTATTAAAGTGACAAAATGACGACATGATGTGAAAACTGAACAAATAAAGAAAAAGACAGAAATGAATCCTGATCAAACAGGTTTTGGTTTGATTAAACTTGATAAATACTTTATGTCACATGATCATCGGTTTATTTCATATTTTAATTATGTTTTTTAACCCACCTACATCTTTTATATTTGTTATTGTTAGTGTGTGAAAAAAACAACTTTTTTTCAACTGGTGATCAATCTGGGAATAAATTTTCCACTAATCAATCAGTTGTTTGGTCCATCACATGTCAGAAAATCAAAAGTCAAATTAAAAGACGTTTGGAGCTTTTAATTAAATTATATTTCAGATGTTTCACCTGATTTCTAAACGATGTTGTTTCCTGTTAAAACTTTACTGAAGAGAAGAAAAGAACCTTTTGTTTTTTTAATAAAGTTGAAGTTTGTCTGCAGCCTGAAACTCTGAAGAAAAATATTAAAACTCTAAAATAAAATTAAAAAGATGATTTTGAGTTTTTTCACTCAAAAGCAGAAAAATGTGTCGAAGTTGTCGACTGAAATCTGCTGATGAAGACGTTCGAACACTAGATGGCAGAATTTCTCTGTTTGACTTGATTGACTGTTTTTATGGAAACAACCTGCCAGTTTAAACTGCTGATTTATTGATTGATCATATCTGGTGGATTTATTGATTGTGATCTGATCTCTTTGTGTTTCAGTGATCTGATGAAGCTCGACACACCTTCAGCTCACAACAATCAAAACAACTTTATCACTCGATCAGGTTTATAAAACTTTATTTTGGATTTTAGATGAAAACTTCCTGTGGATGAAGTCACATATTTCACTCTGGACAAACTTTACATTTTTATACATTTTTGATTTGCGTGATTTGTTTTCTCATGTTGGCTGATTTTTCTTTTGCATGAATCTAAATATTTCCCGTCTCTTTCTCTCCTTCTCTCAGAATCAAAGGTTCTAATCTGTCGGTTCTCCGTTAACGCTGATAAAAACACAGTTACAGTGATTTAGTTTCTCAGATCCTCGACAGTTTTCTGACCTCAACGTCTCCGTCTCATCTGCTCTGTAGACACGTGATCTTCTGTCAAACAGACTCCATAGATGTGAAATTAAAGGAACAATTCACGTGAAAATCAGAGACACGTTACTTCTCTCACCTGTGGAGCTATTTAACCATCTGGAGAGTTTTGGTGCCAAAACCATTTATTTATAAAACTCAACAGCAGCGTCTCTTTACAAAAAATCATTACTCAAGAGCAGTTTTATGAAGGAACTATTTTCTTCTAGTGTAAAGAAAGTAGTTCCGATTAATTTTTTTGTTGATTTTCGTGCGTATTGGTCAGATGTGCTGTGAGGGCTGCTGTTTAGAGGGCGTGGTCAGGTAATGTGGCCCCGCCCATCGCCGAAAATCATATCACACGTAAATTTTCACCACATCCGATGCGTGTGCCAAGTTTGGTGAGTTTCTGAAGCCCCAAAAATGTGATTCACTTGGAGGAATAATAGCAAAGAAAAATAATAATTCCTTCAGTCTGAATACGGTCGTCACAGTGAGGTCGTAAAAAGGATGTAATCAGATTACAGGTACATTCACAGTTCTGTGTGTGAAGAGAGTAACAATAAAAAGTACCTCAACCTTCACCTAAATTCTCCTGAAACAACAGTTCAGATTAGTTCAGGTTAGTTCAGATTTTCTTCCAATCTTTACTTTTTTTTCTTGTGAAATTCTGGAAAAACAGACTCGGACGGAAACTTCACTTTTCAGACGAGTTCAGTTTAAATCAACACGTCATCACACAAGTCAAGAAAACTGAGCCTCAGATAAAAGTTTCAACAAACTTGAACCAAATGATCAGAAGCAGCTGCAGGTTCAGAACAAAAAGAGTCCAGACGTTTTCCTTCAAGACATAATCAGGATTTCATTTAGTGATAATAATCTGCACGTGAGCGCAGTCACATGACTGTTAGCTGCTGTTTGCATATTTATAAACTCATTTACATTCAGATACAAAGATATAAAAAGATACAACAAATTATACATCCACTGCCTTTCTACAGATTTTATAAAACATCCTTATTTCAAAACGCTGCTGTCAATTCAACAGCGTAAATGACTTCATTAACATAATGCCATGTGATTGGTTGATGAATCATGGGTATTGTAGTGCTGTGACAGGAGAGAGTCAGCGGAGAGTTAGAGAACAGGTAGAACAGGTGGTTGATGGTCCGTTCCTCTGTTCTGCTGCCAGTCCTCGCTGCCATTGGCCGGTGCCGCCGTCAATCAGAAGCTGGGATGCGTGACTGTGGTGCCTGTTGATGACATCACAGCTGCCTGTCTGATGATGTCACTCGCTGTCTGTGGTGAAGATGCGGTAGATCAGCGTGACGATGACGGCGACCAGAGCGGGAATCAACAAGTTAGACCACCAGCTGTAACGAGAGAGAGACAAACAGCTAGTTAAATATATAACCAACCAACTAACCAACCAACCAACAAACCCACCAAACGACCAACCAATCAACAAGTTAGACCACCAGCTGTAACGAGAGAGACAAACAGCTAGTTAAATATATAACCAACCAACTAACTAACCTGCCAAACAACCAACCAACAACTTAGACCAGTGACTGTCATGAGAGACAACTAACTAACTAACTAACTAACTAACTAACTAACTAACTAGAGCACCAACTGTAAAGAGAAACACAGATAGTTAGCCTAAATATGCAACTAATTAACTTACCAGCCAACGAGTTAAACTACCAACAACAAGAGAAAACCAGCTAGTTACATGTGTGACTAAATATCCAACCAACCAACCATCAAGTTAAACCACCAACTGTACAGAGAAAAACAGCTACTTAATTATGTGAGTAACTAATTAACTGACTAACCCACCAACTACGAAAGAAAAACAGCTCGTTAAATATGTAACTAACATACCAACCAACTAGTTAGACCAGCAACTGTACAGGGAGAGAAACACAGCTCTTTAAATATGTCAGAAACCAACCAATCTCCAGGGTTGACTGCAGGTCTGGTTTTACTGCAGGTTTTAATATTTCTTGGTTCTGAGTTATTTTAATCGATGAGTGCTGACACGCAGCCCTAACAGCCAATCAGCACGCAGAGATCAGACTCTCCTGAAGTATCACTGAACCCGGAGTTTATGGACCAAATGATGAAAAAGTCTCTGTTGTGTCCTCGAGATGATGTGAGGGAGAAAACCAGAGAATCAGACAAATTAAACTTTATTTTGTTCTAAACACAAATAAACAAACCTGCAACTCTGAAATGACTCTGTGTGTGTGTGTGTGTGTGTGTGTGTACCTGGAGTCATCCTTCAAAGTGGTCAGTGGTATTTCCTGTAACAGACAAACCACAGACATCATCAGACGTCTCAGCCGTCTCATCAGTTTTATTCAAAATGTACAAAACAAAGAACCCTGAACAGCTGCTGCTCACTGACCTCGGGCGTGGCGATCTTGTGTCTGTCGTCCTGCAGACAGACAGACAGACAGAGAGACAGACAGAGAGACAGACAGACAGACAGACAGACAGAGAGACAGACAGACAGACAGACAGACAGACAGGTATGTTAGAACTGTAGTGAAACATTTAAAGGTGGAGAACAGAACAGAAGTTAATCTTTGGACAGACACTGACCGGGTGCAGCTCTCCGATCACCATGTCTCCAGCCATCTCTCTGGCGTCCGTCGAGTGTCCGACGTCCTCGAAGCTCTCGGTGGCGTTTCCTCCCGCCTGCTCCCTCAGCACCTCCTCTCCTCCGGGGTGCTGGTGTGAAAAACACACACACACACACGGTGTGACTGACTCATTTCCCATGAGGCCGCAGCTGTTCGTTCACGTTCAGATGCAGCAGAGTGACGGAGGACAGTGACCTTCTGACCTTCTGATCCCTTCACAGTTTTTCATTAACACAACAGTGTGTAGTTTCATAAAGACAGTAACAAGAGGAGACACACACGCAAACAAATAAAATAAAATCACCAAACATTCATCACATCTAATTTAAATCAAACTTTCTGCACATTTATTTGATCTTTTTTTAATTTCATTTAATTATTTTTCTTTATTTTTAAAACTTAAGAGGCTGCCTCAATGAGATGATTCAGCAAAACGATCAAGTTGCTCCATTAATTCGGCCAAAATAAGTTTTTAATGGAGAAGAACTTTTCTGCTGAGTCATCATGAGAAGGCTAACTAGGCTAACTAACATTTTAGCTAGCTCAAAAATAATGTTTCTGTTAACCTTCTAACCAGTTAGCTGGCAAACTGTATAATTTTGGTTAGCTTTTTAGCTAATCTTAGATAGCAAACAAATACTTATTTATGAACTTTTTAGCTAACATTAGCTATCAAACAGTTTTATGTATTACAGCCTACAGTTGTTGATTAGCATTTTTGCTAACTGACATATTTACCATTTGTCATGTATTATATACTGATGTTCATTCATGTGCTCTGTCCCTCTTAAATTAATAAATAAAATAAAAATAAAACAAATAGAATTTGTTTATTATCAGGTAATAAAAGAAGAAAATGCTGAATCGTCAGACTTCCCAGAGTTTGTTTATTTTAATGTTATTCAAATACAAAGTGCATCTAAAATATAAGAAAACATTTCTAACCCTCATTAAATCTTTTTTTTACATTTCTGGACGTCACAGACGTTTCGCCATTTCCAACATGACGCAATTAATTATCTCATTAAGTTAATTATTCAAATTATCCAACATTCAACTCTGAGCAACAAAGTCGACTTTCATCTGAGTCGAGTTATAAACAATAAAACATCCAGCTGTCCTCAATTAAACGTCAGAGTCCTGACAATGATTAACCTGAGCCTGCAGGACGAGGACGCAGCTTTAATGACATCGTTTTGTCCTCCAGTAAACGTCCAAACTCATCTGAAACCAACAACAAACGTTTACAAAACAAACAGGACGATTGTTCAGTGAACGTCTCTTCAGGCTGTCCTGTCCCCAAAAAATGAGACAGTTCAACCTGAAAACTGGGTCAACTGTGGGACGGTACGTCCACACCCTGAACCATGTACAGCCAGAGAAAAAAACCAGCAGTCACTCTGACGTATTGATCGATCGGGGCGATCGGTCAAAGGTCCAAACTGTCAGACTCAGTCACCAGGTAAAGGTTTCATCTAAAGGTTGGACATGTCTCCACTTTTTAAAATAATAATCAGATTTAAACTGAGTTTTTTTTCCAGAGACTCTCAGAGCATTTTAGATCTGCTGACATCTTTATACTTGAGCTTATTTTTTCAATAAATCAATTAATGTTTGATTAAATGTTCAGTCCAACAGTCAAATAAACCAAAATATTCAAAAGATCAGACAATGATATGAAAATGAAAACACCTGAAATAAAGTCCAGCTCATAATGACACAAACTAATCATGCAAAAAATATTTTTTACATTAAGAATAAAACAACAACTTAGCATCAAAATAAAAGCATCATGTGGTCTGAAGCAAATGTCACATCATCATGATTTTAATGTTTTTTCCAGTGAAAATGAAAATTGTGATGTAAAAAACAATCACTCGTACTGACGGCATCACGTCAGTCAACATAATAACAAGGTGACTTTTTTGATGATGAAATCATTGATGATGGTGATGATGATGTAAATCATTCTTAGTTGAAGCTCAGAATCTTCCAGCCTTGATTTTGTTGCAAAATTACAAAAGACTGCAGAGGAAAAAACATTTAGCTTCATTATCGTCCAAATCTGTTGTTCCAACCAAACTCCATTCAAAAAAAGACACATTTTAGATCAGACTCTTTGGCAGCTAACCTCTCATAACTCACAATAATCTGCTGACACAGACTGATTATTGGATATTGATGTATCTAACTTTTGATTTATCAGAGGGGGAACTGTTCCGGGGCCTCTGTGGTGCTGAACCAGAACTACAGGAACCACAAGTCTTCAGTCTGTTGAGCTGAAGTGAAGGGGTGAGTTCTCCACCAAACTCCATTCAAAAAAAGACACATTTTAGATCAGACACTTTGGCAGCTAACCTCTCATAACTCACAATAATCTGCTGACACATACTGATTATTGGATATTGATAGATATTGATAAAATAACTTTACTTTGATATGATGTAAATATAAGCAAAAACAAATCAAAGAACAGAAATGATAAAGATGTTTTAGCTCATTTATAAAGAGTCTTTGTTACATCGTGTGTTTATTTTTACTGTGAAATGTTAAAAAGAAGCTCATTGTCAAATGTTTTTCTTTATATAAAATAAAATGAATATTGGCTGATTTATTATTATCAGACTCAGATCTATATCAGTACTGAAAGTCTGAATCAGGATTTAACTAAGTTTGTTAAAGTCTGTTATTATTTCCCACAAGTGTCTTCAAATGTCAAATGTTCAGTCCAACAGTCAATTAATCAAAAATACTCGTAAGATTTCCAGACATCTGAGGAGCTGAAACCAACAGATTTGGTTTTTGTTTTTTTTTGGTCATTTTTGCTTCAAAAAAAGAGACAAAAAATTATTAAACTGTTCAAAACATTCAGCAATTATTTTTCAGTGAGCAGCAGGGAGGATTTTATGTTGTTGTTTTTAATTAATGCATTTTTGTGTGAACTATCCCTTTAAAGTAAAAAGCATATGTGGGTGTTTTCATACCTGGTCTGGACTTTTGATCTGGACCAGAACGACAGGAGTGGAACCTGTCCTGGACCACAACGGTCTGGACCAAAGAGACGGACTCTGGTCCAGTGAGAACAGAGGTGGTCTCAGTCCAGATCAAACAGAACCAGGGTTCCAATCAACCAATCAGTGTCACATCACATGGTAGAACATGTAAAGTTCTTTAGTCTGCCGGACCGAACCTCAGTCTGGACTTCATCTCTCCAGCTTTACTTTCCAGATCTGTTCAGGACTCGATTAATCTGCCGGAGCACAAAGGAACTGCTGGGTTCCACCGACAGATTACACATGAATACAAATGACTTCAGCAGTCACAGACCCACAAAAGGTAAAGAAAACATCAGAAAAGGCCTCAGTGAACCTGAACCTGGACCTTTTCCTCTGAGGGTCACTGAGCCTTTGATGTATTTTCTTACAAATTAAAGAACTAAATGATAAAATAATTAAAATGTTTGTTGAATTAATTAATAATAGGACTAATAGCTGCACAACTTATTGCAACGTGGCAAAGTGAAATATCCAAATCACAGAAGTCTGAAACGTTTTGATAAAGTGAAACTGTGAGAAATCATCATCATCATCATCATCATCATCATCATCATGAAGTCCTGCTGAGCTGCAGAGACGTTCTGGAAATATTTTTCTCCAGATGGAAGAAAACATGTTTGTTTTGGTTCAGACACAAACAAATTTAACATCTTCATGATTTTAATTTTTTTTTTCCAGTGAAAAGGAAAA
>JAJHUR010138794.1:7410-19847 GCA_027495735.1 Lutjanus campechanus
ATCACAGTTTGGTTTGAAGTGAAACTCGGTTTGTTTTAAAGAGATTTTGTTCAGTTTCGGAATCACAGGAAAATGAGATGAAGTCGCTTCTTCAGCTGCAGACTTTATCTGCTCGAGAGCAAAAGGTGCTTCTGCAGCCGCCATCAGATCTGTGAAACACCAGTTAGCAGAACAGGTGCAAATTTTTTTAAATATAGATTTATTCTGCTCTGCTGCTCCTTTTAGAGAGTTTGTTGGCATTTATACCACAAAGATCTTTGAGTTCTGTTCCTCGAAAAGGGCAGCCACATTACGTGTCATCATTTAATTTTCATTATCAATTAATCTGCCAATTATTTTCTTGAGGAGGCGGCGGCTGAAACCCCTCGAAGTCTCAGAGCACCTTTAGAATTCATCCTGAGAGGAACGTGGATGGATTGGCTTGAAATCTGGTACACAGATTAATTTTTTTTTTTAGTATTTCAGCCACAAACATCATCCTCAGGTTGTTTTTTTTAAACAGCAAATCAGCCGTAGCAGTGAGAACGCCAGCCCTTTTATTCATCTGAATGGGGTTGTTGGCTGAATGATTGTGCGATGTGCACAATATGATTCGTAATATTCGAGGAAATGCTTATTTTTCCACATTAAAATGACTGTGGTGTTATTTTACGGGGAGCTGTGCCAAACAAAGATGTTTTCATAAATCTGTAGAGTATGTACGTGTGTACATATTTAATTTTAAACACAATCTGACACACGTTTAACAAATATTGTGCAGGACATGTTGTGATTTCGATAAAATTGAGATTAACTGTTCAGCCGTAGTGCATTTAGGCTGCAGTGGTGCAGACTGCGGAACATGCTGGAAAAAAAGAAACACAACCCGATGTCACTCTGCGTAAGGCGGCGATCAGATAAGTCAAACTGCTCCACAATAAACTCTAAATATCTGTGAAAACAGGTGACATCATGGACCAACCGATGATATCCTCCCAGTTGTGTCCCTGCTTGGTTTATTTTGTGCACCCAGCTTTGACGTCTGGGCTTCACTTGCAGTTTAAGTTGCAAAATATCGACAGGAAGAAGCTCCCTCCGGTTTGTGTTCAGAGGGAGCTCGCGGCCGGGGTTGAGTGAGCTAGAGAGCGAATGAAGAGAGGGAGCCGTGGTAGAAGGAAAACCAGTGAATCAGAGAAATAAAATATGATTCGCTGATTGTTTCACAGCGGTTATGTTCTGTGCACAAATAAACACTCTGACACAACTCTGCTTTAATCGCTGCAATGCCTGATTTGGTGTAAAAACAGCTGTTTTCATTTCAACTTATTGTTTTTTTGTTTTGTGTACTTTAACTGTGTTTTATTGGTCTTCATGTTGTATGTATGCATCCCACTGCTGCACAACCAACTGCCCCACTCTGAAAAACTTTGACCTGCTGGTGGCGCTACATGAAAAGTCAGGATACCATTACAGTCAGTAGAATTCATCCTCTGGGGATCATGAACGTCTGCACAGAATTTAATGGAAATTCATGCAACACAAAGTCACAAAGCCAAGCAAAAAGATCTTAATTAAAGCTACGAGCTAAATAATAATTATTAGATGATTATCAGTAGATGGGGGAGGCTTTTTTCCCCCCCTTTGTTTGAGGAGGGAAAAAACATCAGACTGTGGATTAATCCTGTAATTCAACCCTGAAATGAGGGAAGACGGATTAATGAAATAATTACTGCATTTAATAGATGTATTATCATCTTCTGTGTTACACGCACAATTAAAAAAATTATTCTGCTGCACGTTTCCCTTTTGCCTTTTGCAAAGTACAAAAGCGGTTTTTGATCTAAACTGCACCTGGTGATTGTTGAACTGATGTACTTTATTATTAGTAATATTAGATATTAAAGTGCAAATATACTGTTGCAACACACTCTTGTAAAGCAGAACTGTATGCAGCCTCAAATGTAGAATGTGTGTGTGTGTGTGTGTGTGTGCGTGTGTGTGTGTGTACCTAGCTCGTCCCACAGCTGCCTGTACTTGTCAGTCATGGTGGTTCCTTGCTGCCTCCACAGCGCCAGTCTGGGGTCGCCCATGAACTGCTCTGTGATCAGCGTTAACATGCGCGCTCCGTTGGAGTCCCTCATCTTCAGCATCTCTCTCACCTGCAGAGACAAGAGGTGCATTGTGGGTATTTTTTTTTAAAAAAAGGTCTCTGCAGTGCGACATGATTGGTGTCAGTCGTCGGAGATGACTGCGTTACCTTGCTGAACAGTAAGTTGAGCTGCTTTCCCGAGCCATGGTACCCGCCCTGGGAGAGAAAGAGCTTGACCTGTTCCTGAACCTGCTCCTCGTCCAGATGCCAGCAGTTCTCATCGTCCACGCTGGCGCCCGCCGTCGGATCCGGAGCTCCTGCACCAAACAAAGAAAACCAGTCAGCAACTCATTAACAGAGCTTCATTAAACTAAACTGATGCTGATTATCAGCTATTAGATCACTACATGTAGTGGAGGAAGAGGAAGTTGGGTCTTTTACTTATGCAAAAGCAGCAATACCACCGTGCAGAAATACTCTGTCCTGGATTCAAAATCCAGTTAGAATACTTAGAAAGTAAAGGTTCTAATGCAGAATAGCCTATTGCAGATAAATGTATGAATATTTTGGAGAAGCAGCAAGACAACAGTACAAGCACGGAAACGAAGTGATCAGGAGCAGCAGAAAAACAGATTTTAGCCACATTAAAAAAGGGCCCATCTACAAAAAAATAAACATCAGTTTAAGTGTACATGATATTTAGAATATTTTAAACACATTAACTTGTTGTCAGACAGCCTTTTCTGATTAAATAACGCTGTTATATAAGTCAGATATTGCTCTCTCCAAACCCACCAGACTCCATTTACAAAACCAGTGATTTTCTGTTGCAGCGAACGGGAGCTCCAGGTCTACCGCTGCCTCGATCTGTTAGTTATTGTGTGACTTCTGTGTTGTATCGGGTTAGTTCGGATTTACCAAAGTCACACAATAACACAAGCAAACTAATCAAACAAGGCTGTGGTGGACCAGCAACTCTCATGTTCTGCAAGGTAAAATGACTGATTTTGTTAATGGAGTTTGGTTGGATCAGAGAGAGCGATATTTGTGTTACATAACGACAGTTTCCAATCAGAAAAGGCTGTCAGGTGGCAAGATAACGCAAAGAAAATATTCTAAATACAGCATACACTTAAACTGATATACTGTAGATTTTGTTGCGACTGACCCCGTCCACAGCGGTACATTGCTTAGCTTCCTCCTGCTTCTCCAAACTGGGGGCATGTCAACTACCATCTACTGCAGGTAGTACACTGACTGTGGATAAATACCTCATACAACCACATTTCAAAAAGTCTGAACTATCCCTTTAATGTCTACATGACTTTAGTGTTGCAACCATTAAAAAAGGGGCTACTTTTAACTTTATATAGTGCTGTGTAGCTTGTGGAAGACCTCCCAGATATCAGTAATCAATAAACTATCTTATCTTAACCCTTATTTGTTGAAGTGCCTCTGAAAGTTTGTGAAGTAGAAGAATAAAGCAGCAGAAAATTGAGAACATCTTTTGGAGAGGAGCAGACGTGATTTTGCTGCATCAGCATATCAGTCACATTTTTGCATTAAAGCATTACTGCAGTGCTGGTGGTTAAGCTTAAACTCTGATCAATACCATAAACTCTGCAAAGTCTGCAACAATAATCAGCCAACATGAGTAAAGAAAACATCCCAGATTTTAAGCACTTATCACGTGTCACAGGGGACGATTAAATCAATCAGACAGCAAAATATTTCCTCTGTTTTCCACCAGTGTACGAAATAAAAAAGATCTAAAGAGAAAAGAGCCAAATCACAATCCAATACCTGCAAAAGTACCTGCAAAGCAAATCCTCCTCAAACAGACATAATATTCACATTTATACAGTCCTTCAACAGCTCTACACAATCACATTTAAGCTGCTGAATCATTTATGTATTTGCAAGAAAACTGTGTGCATGAAAACAAACTGGATTAACTGGATATTGTATGTACTGTAACACAGAGAGCTCCAGATAACCACAAAAAAAGCATATATTCAACTGCAAAACGTGTCCTAAAATAGCTCCATTTACAACATATTCTATCATTAAGTATCAAAAAGTAACTCAGCGCATCATAAATTATACCAGAGTGCACAAAAATGCAGCACGACATACTTTAATATGCATCAAAAGGACCATAAACTGTTTAAATAAAGTAATGAAGCACCCAGATTACCACAAAGATAACAACTATTATCAAAGCAAATATAAGGATTTTACTTATTATTTTTCTTTGTCATATTTAGTAGTAAACTGAGTATTTTTAGGTCCGTATTCACATACATCAGATGGTCAGAATATTAGGAACGCCTCTGAAATTTTAACGATGACCTCGGTGCTAAAACATAAACTGAACATTATAGATGTCGTAAAAGTCGACTTTATGGCAGAACGGTTGTGTTGTTGGCATCAGATTGTGCAGGTGTACCTAATAAAGTGACCACTGAGCGTAGATGTAAATGAGGATTAATATTATGCACATTGTGGTGTTTAATATTTTCTGTGATTCCCAAAACACAACACAAGTCCCCTCACAAACTTTTTCCCACTTCATGCATTCCTGTAATGCATTCAAGTCAAACTTGGCCTGATATAAGTGTGTGTGTGTGTGTGTGTGTGTGTGTGTGTATGTGTTTCCTCCTGTTCTCCCTTAACACCTTGTTTTTCCTGACTCGTCTCCCAGGACGACAGCCTCCAGCTGGGCCTGCACTGCTGCGAGATGGAGGAAACCCAACACAGCTACCTGAATATTTGTGTGTGTGTGTTGTGTGTTTGTTGGTGCCTGTGCTACATGCATATTAAAGTGAGGAGCCCAGCCTGTTCTTCCACTGCAACCACAAATAACCGCCCTCGTTAAAGCCCCTGAACTCACCGTGGACCTGGTTGATCTCGGAGTTCTGCGACAGGATTTCGTCGGCCAGTTTCTGAGCGGTCGGCAGCACCTCGGTGTGATGCACGGTGATCAGGTACTGAACGAACTTCTGCAGCTGATCTCTGTTCATCTGGAATAGAGTCTCTGAGATGGGCAGGCGCAGTTTGACCTGCTCGGGCTTCCGTACCCTGTACAGCGAGAGCGCCACGACGTGGGCGCAGTAGAAGATGTCCTTGTTGCCGCAGCTGCATGTTACCGCCGTGATCTTGCAGCGGTCGAAGCTGACGCTCACGTTGCAGACCAGCTCGGGCTCCGAGGACGTGGCAGGTTCCCGTACTGTGCCGCTGAGGTGAAACCCTGCAGAAAAACAGAGGAAATATTCACCATTAATCATCTGAGTAGATCAGTGTGTAGCCATGTAAAAAAAAGCTTAATTTAAAACTACAATAACTGACTTTTAGCCTAACCTTTCATCACTTTTTGAGTCATATTTTAGCTCAGTTTTTGGTCTCCACCACCTCCTGAGGGAAATATTTGGGTCTTACGCTGCTCAATGCTCCACTATGTTAACCAGCTGGTCACTAACTGTCAGTGTTGGTGAAGTAATGTGTTACTTTTGTAAGTAATGTATTACTTTTAGTAGTAATTAAGTAATATAATGCATTAACAATAGAGTTTATCTAATTTTCTTACAACTTTACTTTAGACGAGGCCGGACTACAAAGTGAACAAAACATAAAACAAGAAAACTTGACAAGCAACTCAGTCCAGACTACAGGCATGATGGGAAATGTGGGGCGTTCCTACGATATTTTAACCTACAATACGAACCAGAGCCGAGAGAGAAGAAGAGCAGCACGCTCTGCTCCGCTTAAATCGCAAAATCTAGATAAATATATTAATCCAGAGCCTTTTTAATTGAGCATCAACCTCACGTTTATGCCCATATTGTCGAAAACGTAGACCTGAAGCATAAATAAATCCTTCAGGTCGCAGTTATGACCGTGAAACAGCAGGACAAAGCTGCAGACCCGAGGCGACAAGAGGAATGATTGAAACATCTTTTTTACCATAAATACTCCAATATATGGGCATCTGTGAGGATGCAACAGAATTATGCTCTAACATTTTACAATTCCAAGTCGCACTTTTTCTATTATTTTTGTAAAAGTAACACAGAAGTATGGTAACATGTTACTCGACAAAGACAGTAAATTATATAGTAACTTATTACTTTCAAATGCAAGTAGTTTCTTGCGATACAGGACTACATATCCCACGTTTAAGACCCATCTCAAACAACCGATTAAGGCAAACCAGAACTGTGATCACCTGTAATCCAAGGACTGAGGATGAAATTTTTGCTATAATCTGGCATGTTTAGAGTTTGTATTTTCATACCGATGTTCATTTATGAGCGCTGTCCCGATCAAATAAACAAATAAAAGGAAAGTAACTAGTACTTACATTACATTACTTGTACGTGTAATCACATTTTGAGAGCAATTTGCCCAATACTGCATGCTGAATGTTGGATTTAAATCAATATTCACTCTCTTTTAGCTCAGTTTTTGGTCTCCACCACCAACTTCTGAGGGAAATATCTGACTGTTTAGCTGCTAAATGCTCCACTTCGTTCACCAGCTAGTCTCTAACTAGCGGTGTATAATCGCTTTAAGGAGCTTTTTCCACTTAAAAGAGCTGCATGCCACGTTTGAAAACAGAACTACAAGAGCGTTTACAATCAACCAAAAACTCAAACAATGAGTTAAAAGTTGCTAAAATGCTCAACAGAGCTGAAAGAAACTGCAGAGTTGGGTGATAATTCTCTGTACGAGCGACCTCTATGAGTGACCTGTTGTTTTTATAAAGATATTGATCATGGCTGCTTTAAATGCCAAAAAAAAAAAGACACACTTTCCCCACTTCTGCATCTGTTTCTGACCGATTCTACACACAATTTTCCCGCCTTAAAGAAACATTAAACCAGACACTTCCTGCCACTGTGGTTCAATCTACGTTTGATCCGGTCAGCAAAGTGCTGGCAGGGTGAAGAAAGTTTAAAAAATATATAAAATTTTAAAAAAGACACAAAGAGCAGGAGAGGAGAGAAAGACGGATGAATGAAGGGACGGGGGAGGCGAGCGCAGAGACCCAAATATTCTCATTTCCTTTTCATTTCCCTTCCACAACAGCTCCGGTGCTTACCTTCCCCCCGAACGCCTCCACCCTCCGACGGACTGACGGGATCATTTCACCACGGCCAGAGAGACCCGTTATTGTACAGTGAACCTCATGGCCCTCACTCAACCTAAAACCCTATAGGTCCCTGCGTGTGTTTTAGGAGTGTGAACGCAGACAGAGACGCAGATTTTGACGTGGACGTGACCTCAGAGCTGTTTCCTGAACTGATATTTCTCA
This sequence comes from Lutjanus campechanus, assembly GCA_027495735.1. NCBI lineage: Eukaryota > Metazoa > Chordata > Actinopteri > Lutjaniformes > Lutjanidae > Lutjanus > Lutjanus campechanus. The sequence continues at coordinate 14,793 of JAJHUR010138794.1, forward strand.
AAGGTTAGGTGTCAGAGCCTCTGACAGGAAAATAAACACTGATGCAAATGGTTTCTGATTAGAAGAGGAGGAATTTTTTTTTTTTACCACGCTTACTTGACCACGGTGTCATTTTCCATTTGAACAAAAACCCATCATGACTAATACAGATGTGGAAAACACAGCAGCTGCAGCATGTGTGAACTACAGAGAGTTTAAATGTTGTGTGAGAACAGATGAGACGGAGCAGATGGACACGTTTTGGTTGACGATGACGCTGCAGAAAAGACTTTATGACTGTGATGACCAGAAGTTGACTGACTGATCTGACACGTCGGGTTCGCGGCGATAAACAGATGCTGTCTGATGCAAACAACAGGAGTTTATCATCTGTGTTCAAACATTCAGCAGAGTGACTGTTTGTGCTGTTTCTGTTTCACACCAGTGAGCACATCATATAAATAACAAGAAGAAGTACTCTGATCTTTTACTTCGGTGATACCACAGTGTGAAAATACGCAAAGGTTGCAGCTAACGATTATTTTTATGACCAGTATTATCAGCTGATATTGGCTTATCACACCTACATTGGTCTATATTGGTATCGGCATGTATTTTGTCCAATATGCACCTTTATATTCATCTTTTTTTTTTTTTTTAAAACAACAGAAAATAATGCAATTTTTATTTGTTAGCTTCATAGCTAGCATGTAGCATCTTAATTCAGGTGTGATCTATACATTTGCATGTGTATATCTTTGGCATGTGTGCGTGTGTTTTGTATATTCGTAATGTTTGCATATTTTTGTGTATTTTGCACTGACTTTTGTGTAACTGCACACTTTCCGATGTGCATATTTATCTCACATTTGTGTCGATTGTTATGTTGTATGTAAAGAAACATTGTGTTGTTGTTGTGTTGCCGTGTGCGTGAAACATGCAACATAAATAAAGTTTGAGTTGAGAATTTATTTGTGTTTTTTCATTATAGTTATTTACGATTATTAAAAATATCAGTAAAAGCTGTTTTTTTCCCCCTAATATCATTTTGGACAATAAAGTTTTTTTGTTAAACTGTAAAATATCTCGCTTCCATTACATTTTTGTGTGTTTTGATGGATCACTGCAAAAAATGTTCCTTTATGTATATTCTCTGTATTCTGTATGATGAATATTGGCCGATATATCAATATATATTGAATTTTTTTATGCCCCAATATCGGTATCAGCATTGGCCACAAAAATCCAGCGTCTTTTGTCTAAATGAAGAAAATCTGTAAATATTTACATTAAAGAAGCAACAAAAAAGCTTGAAAAATCTCTGAAATGATTAATTCATTATCATAATAACTGGCACTTAATCATTTTTCAATCAATGAATCAAATAATTTAATAATGATTCGAGCTCTAGTTAGAAGTAAAAGTCATTCATTTAAAAAAATTAAGTAAAAATACAAAAATATTAACCTAAAATTATACTTTACATACAAATGTTACTAATTATGCAGAATGGCCCATTTCAGGATTATGTACTGGATTATAATTACTGAGGAATTAATGTGTTTGTCACTTTAATACTGAATATATTACTAATTCTCATGTATTTATTACTTTAAATAGTTCTGGGTAGCTTGTGAATCTCCTCCCCAGGATCAATAAAGTCCTACTGAAATAAAAATATCATCATTTATTTGTTGATCATGTTTTTATTATTTATTTCTATACGTTATTTATTTATTATTATTTTTATTATTAATCTGGGGACCCTCTTTATTTGCCTCTGAACTGTAGCGGAGTAGAAGAATAAAGTAGAACAGAATGAAAACACTCATCTTTGACTGAAGTCTGAAGGTTTGACAGAAGTATTTTGACAAGTGCAACATTTATTTTTGTCTAACAGGTGGAGATCCAGACCCGGAGCAGCGGGATGTTCCTCCTCTTGCATCATGTTGTCATGTGAACCGAGAAACACGCAACAACGCCGCCGACTGTGAGACCGATGAAGCCGCGATGCCAGACAGTGACAGATGACAGACAACATTATTAGATGGTAGTTTGAAGCAAAGAAAATTGAAAATGCTCCATCAAAAAAAAAACCAAACCCCGACCATCAGTCAAATCCCGTCTGCGGAGGGTTTAAATCAACTGTAGCTCCTGCAGGTCCAGATTCTGTCCTCTTAGAAACCAGCACAGATTCTCTACTTCTTATCAAACCACCGCACAGAATCATTAAAATATGTTTCATGTAACAAGACAAGCACAGTTTACATATTAAAGCCTTTGGAAGTTTGGTTGAACAGCAGCAAAAGTGAGCAGGGCTGTTACAGTAGAAATAAAGTGTTTTGAATTGAGGATTTTATTCCTAAAAAGTTGAACTTTTGACCTGTAAGAAGAAGAAGGAGTCCTTTATTTATTTAAAAGTCATACAGTCTCGCTTTAATGTTTATTTTCGATCTTACAGTTTGGATTAGAAGTTTGAAAATATTCTGGTAACTTAAAGCATCTCTGTGTTTCTGTCCACATATTTTAAAAGTGCATTTTGAAGTATTTCATTGGAAAAGAATGATGGAAACAAAAAATTCCCCCCAATAAAACTTCACTCCCTTGAGGTGTTTTTTTTGCCCTTTTTAAAAGAGAGTTGATGCCCTTAACGAAAGATGGAAAGAGTAAGTTCTGACGTATCGAACATTTAACTCTCATGACTGATCAACTGAGAAGAAGAAGAAGAAGTTTCCACTGACATGAAAGAATAATTAACATTTTCAACAATTCTTCTTCTTCTTCTTCTAACTGGTTTTGTTTCTGGTTTGCAGCTTCTGCTTCTTCTCCTCTGGTTATTACAGCCATGCTTCAGAGGAGGGTTGGGAGGGTTATCAATAATCCAGGTATCACAATATTAAAGTAATGTAACTTGATTACTTTCCGTTACTTTTGAAATACCTAAAAATGATTAATCCATTCATTAGTCCTGTCACTATCTTGTCCCTTGATAAAGAGGTCCCAGACGTACATCTTTCCTTTAATGATTATTTTCATTATTGATTAATCTGTTGATCCTTTTCTCAATTAATCGATTAGTTGTTTGGTCTATAAAATGAAAATTCTGAAAAGAGCCCAGGATGTCCTCACATTTAAAGAAGCTGAAATCTGAGAAATTGAGCTTTTTTTTAAATAAAAAATGAGTCAAAACGATTAATCAATTATCACGCAAATTAATTTAATAGTCGATCGTTGCAACTCTAAGTGTTTTCTGTTCATTTTTGTCTGGCCATTCCTTCCTTTCTTGCATGCAATTTATTAATTGATTGATTAATTGATTTAAAGATGATAAAAATTGGTGAAATCTCCACCCGGTGAAGCATTTTTCATGATGATGAAGTGGAAAATGTAATCCTACTAATATCCACATTTTTACTAAATGTGTCTGTAATCTGATTACATCTTCTTTATGTGTAACTGTAATAGAATACAGTCACCTTTTTTTGTATCCAGATTACTTAATCTTATTACATGTAATCTTTTACTCCCCACAGCCTGATTAACAGCCTACACTGCCAACTTCTGATGAATCTACGCTTTTTTGTCGCCGTCTTTTATTCGCTACAAGCCAGTCGAGGGAAACAAGGCTCTTTTTTTTCTTTTCTTTTCTGCAACGTTTCAGAAGTTTGTTTTACAATCAGACGACAACAGGCCTCACATCTACACTTTCACCTGTTAAATTAAAGTTATGTTTAGACTCGGGTGGTATCTGTTTTTACAGACTTTGGGCGCACGGTGTGCCACAGTAGGTAACTGGAAAAAGAACAAGCTGGTGACAGAAGTCATTCTTGTATATATGACAGTCCAGCTTACACGCTTTGTGTCTAATGTGCAATTAGCCTTCTTAGACAAGCCGTTTAAATACTTATTACCCACAGATTAACGAATACACAGGAACTAAGCACCCTTATTCTACAGATTGTCCCTGAAGGATGTGATGACACTTGTTGCCGTGGAAACCAGCACATCATGTGGCTGAATAGACTGTCTTCATAACTGGAAGAAGTCTTGTCAAAATAAAGTTATATATGGCAATATCTCCATGATTCCACATCTAGTTATATCTAATTTATTCAGAAACGTCAAGTACATTATTTCTTTTCTACCTCCGATATAATTCTTATGTTAGTTTAGTTCCCTATTATGATAAATCAGTAACTTCTATGTTTCAGATAACTTTATTCACGATGAACTTACTGAAAAATCACACCTCTGAGATTCCTGAATACCCTGGTGCACCGTAATAACCCTGCAAGTGTTGCACTGAAATCTGTGATCAGTTAGATTTTGTGACACCAGAGATTCTTCCATGAGAAAAATAGACTTTAAACAGAAGCTGCAGGGCTGCACAGACACCAGTTTCTGCTACGTCAGCTATCAGCGTTTGCAGCCCTATCTATAGTTCTTAAATGGGGTCACATATTATCAGAGCTGCATCACATTTTGCAGTAACAGCTGACAAAACGCTGCACGTGAGCGCGGTTAAAAAAAATTACTATGTGAGACTATGTGCACAAAATACTAACAGCGCTATTCGTGCAGGAACATTATCTGGTAGATTTGATTTCCACTTTGCTGAAATGTTCTCATGCATGTGACACACACCACATAGCTGACACATATCAGGCCTGCCGGGTGGAAGAAGGCTGTAAACAGAGTAGGTGTTTGTGTGCATATGTGGTGGAGCTGTGTGATAGCGAGCGGAGCAAAAAACAAAAGAGGAGGCAGGACTGTGAGACAATATCTGAGAGTGAAACTTGTGTAGAAATAGAGAAAAAAGAAGCGTCGGGCCTTGGTGCTGCTTTTCCTGCTGAGCAGAAATACAAAAACACACTGGATCACACTCACCACCAACTCCACATCCTGTCTTTTAAACACACACAGACAGAAGTGTGTGTGTGTGTGTGTGTGTGTGTGTGTGTGTGTAGCTCTCCGTTTACGCAGCCCTGCCCCAGTCATGCCTGGCCCACAGCTGAACTACTGACGTAACAGAAACAGAGAGAGTGACTCGAGGAGGAGGAGGAGGAGGAGGAGGAG